>CAJNOQ010001501.1:0-30927 GCA_905250885.1 Didymodactylos carnosus | reverse complement strand
CGAACAGTCATGGACAGAATTCGACTTTTTCGCCTCTAATTTAGAAAACATGATTTTTCTCAGCACCCAAAAGGAATTTTAAAAAATTGTTCGTATAGTTTTTAAGCTGAGCATCTGGCGAATCTAACCACGTGAAAATATTGGCTCTACTACCACTAGGGAAACCTGTGATAGATTCGCAAAATTGGGTGTCGTCTTTGAGCCATGCATACTGCAAAAAATTTTGTGAATAGACGTTTGGCTTTAAAAATATTTCAAGACCATTCCCTAATTCAGTTTTTAGATGCTGAATCCAAAAATCTTTCAATAATTTGCGTTTTCAACCGGAAAAAAGTGTCAGAAAAAAATCGAGACACATATATTCGTGATCGCCTCGAAATTCTCTATTGAACGGTGTTATTATGATCGAAAATAACTTTCACTCGAACTTTGAATTATGTGCATCTTATTTATTCAGAAAAAAATGACAAAATTCAAAATCGAGAGATAATAATTGATATTTTGGAAGAATAAACGTTTATTACAGATAATTACACCACAAAATGTTCCTTAGACGTAGAATAGGTTCTTTAACATTTTGTCAAATGCGGCGAATCTATAATCGTTATTGTTCAACAACAGCATCGGATGTTGTAAATACAACAAAAGTCGCTCGTACAAATTCATTGGGTATCCAAATGTTAAGTCAAAAATTGTATGATCAACTATTTCCTAATCAAGAACAACCAATTGATAATGAGATGTCGACTGTCCGTAGTATTGATAATGTTCGTGAACATTTGAAAAAATTTGGTTTAGGGAATGATAATAATGAAACATTAGATGATACTGAATTTAATTTACCATCATTAGAAGGAAAAAATTTAGATGAACATTTTAGAAATATTGCAGACAAGCAATGTCAACCGTATAAAGATTTAATTAAAACTTTAACACTTCCAAAAATCCTACCACAGCAACCGAAGCAATGGTCGTATATTGGAGGATGGACAAAGTGATTATATATAAATACAAAAGCAATGATGGGTAGTAGAAAGTCCTTTTTATTTTGTATTTCAGATATCTGGAAGATGGAAAAACTGAACAATGTACTTTTCCTGATGCCCATGTAATGGTATTCGATGTTGAAACATTAGTTTGCTATGGAAACTTTCCTGTTATGGCTGTCGCGCTATCACCAACACATTGGTATTGATGGTATTTGCCAATTCCTTCAGCTATAATGTAAATGTTTACTTTCAACTAATGAAGTTGTATTTAGGTATTCATGGTGTAGTTCTCGTTTAATCAACGAAGAATTTCGTCTTAAACATGATGTTGAATTAGACGATTTAATACCATTAGAACCAGAAAATAACATTGATCAAGTAAAACTGGTCATCGGTCATCATGTAGCATTTGATCGTACATTCATTAAACAACAATATCAATTAATGGTAACCATTTTGCTTCTTATACAGGACATGTTTCTTGTATGAGTTGTTATAGGGATCGGCTATGCGTTTTCTTGACACAATGAGTCTTCATATCATGTGTTCTGGTTTCACTCATACCCAACGTTCACAATATCAAGCATTCGAAAAATTATCATCACTTATTGATAATGATCATGATGGTGATATTGATAGAGAGCAACAATTATTAGACATTATGTTACAAGTGTCAAAGGAGAAACAAATGAAATATCGAAATAAAATAGAGAAGGAACCGGTATATTTTTATTTTATTTATAAGAGGTCATTTTGTATATTTGTTTCTTTTTTTATTAGAATTTACAATGGAAATCCGAAAGTGGTTTAAATAATTTGGTTGCTGTACATAAACTTTATTGTAAACCCGAAAAACCGTTGAATAAAGATATGCAAAAAATATTTATCGAAGGAACAATCGATGATGTGAGAGAGAATTTTCAGGTATGTAGTTTAGGAATAAAAAATACAATTATGACGTCTGATATTATATTTTCAGAAGTTGATGACCTATTGTGGCAATGATGTAAAGGCAACATGTGAAGTGATAAAAATTTTATATCCAATGTTTGTCGAAAGGTGTATTTCATAAATATATGTTTGTTTATTCTCTTTATTTTTCATACATTTTTTCTTCTTTTAGATTTGACCATCCCGTTACATTGAGTGGAATGCTCGAAATGAGCACAATGTTTTTACCTATAAATCAAAACTGGAATCATTTTATACGTGAAGCTGATGTAACATTTGAAAATATTGAATCTGATATGCAACATATTCTAATGCAAATAGCAAATGAAACATGCAAATATGCAATGAAGGACGCGTATGTTTCATTTTTATATGTTACCGTTCTTTAGATATTATTTAAGATTTTTCGTAATTTAAGATATCGTTCGGATCCGTGGTTATGGGATTTAGACTGGAGTACGCAAAACATTCGGTTTTCAAAGTCAAAAACAAAAAAAAAGACAAAGTCGTCATCGAATTCTGATGCACAAATATCAACATCACTCGGTCATGAACAATCGATTTTCAAAGGAGCTGAAAATTGCTGGCCGGTAAATGTCCTGTCGTTCTTTTTTACTAAGAGTACCGTGTAAAAACTATTGTAAATTCTTTTAGACGAAGATTACAAATAACAGTGATGATTCTGAGATACGTATATCCGCTAATGTTCAACGTATTCTTGATACTCATTTAACACTTCTAAAGATTCAACCACATATGCCAGGCTATCCAGCGTAAGATGAAGATTTGAAAATAACAAAATTTTAATTGTTGAATCCCTGTTTAAATAAAACTACTTGTTAACGTTTATTTTCCCTAGTTGGTATCGTGATTTATGTGCAAAAATGCCAAAAGTATCTGATCTAAATCAAAACGATGTAGAAATTGATGAAAATGTATGGCAACCAGGTCCACAATCAATTTCAACAAAATTACGTGTTGTTCCTAAACTTTTGAAGTTAACTTGGCAAGGATATCCCGTTCACTATAATAGTAAACATGGCTGGGGTTATTTAGTTCCCGGCAAAAATGAGTTTAATCAAGAAGCAAACATCGAAAAAGAAAAATTTATTGAAGAAAAAGAACAAAGTAGTACTTCAACCTGCCAGTTTCCATACAAGTAAAAATAATTGACTTTTCTATAGAAGAAATCAAAACTGTGATTTAATTTATAGAGCATTTGAAGAAATTTGTAAAGTAACAGTGCCCGTGATCACAAATGAAGAAGTGACTCAAGAATCAAAACTGATCGATATGCAGATAAGTAATTTAATAGAACAAATTTGTCCAACTCATCAAGGTAATGGACCGTATGACGATGTTAACATTCCTGGATGCTGGTTTTTCAAAATACCACATAAAGTAGGTATATGAGCTACTTAGGATAATATCAGTCAATAGATTTTTATAGGATGGAAATGAGAAAAATGTTGGTAATCCATTAGCGAGATCGTTTGGTTCTAAAATAGCTGATGGAACATTACAATCCTATCAATCAACAGCGGCTGCGGTCTTGTTACAATGGAGTAAAATGTTAAGTTACTGGCAAAATAATGAAAAACGAATCAAGTATGTATTTTCTTTGGTTTTGAGACAAAAATATATTTTGACATGTTTTTTGTTAGATCACAAATGCCTATATGGATTAAAGAAAATGATCTTCCAGACCACGTAGCTAAACTAACTAAATCCGATAATCAAATTGGCATCATATTACCACGTGTAGTGGTTGCTGGTATGGTTTATGAATATGAACGAACTATATGTTACTTCTTGTGATACGATCGTTTAGGAACAGTCACACGTCGTGCAGTTGAGCCAACATGGCTTACAGCTAGTAATGCACAGGTCAGTAACATTTTTAAATATAATGTCTATTTCAATTAATAAGTAGTTAATAATTTTAGACTGATCGTATTGGTAGTGAACTAAAAGCCATGGTTCAAGCGCCGCCTGGCTACTGTTTTGTAGGTGCTGATGTGGACTCACAAGAATTATGGATTGCATCTATATTGGCCGATGCACAATATGCTGGAATGCACGGTTTGTTAATTATTGTTACAATAGTTTGCTCGATTGTTCACCAGTTATTTGCTGTTAGGTTCAACAGCATTTGGTTGGATGAATCTTCAAGGAAAGAAAAAAGATGGTACTGACTTACATAGTAAAGTGGCAAATTTAGTTGGAATAAGTCGTGATCAAGCAAAGGCAAGCAAAATAAGTTCTACTAACGGTTAGCGGATTATTAATTTAAAATTATTGCCGTGTAGGTATTCAATTATGGACGTATATATGGTGCCGGAAGAAGGTTTGCTGAAAAATTATTGATGCAATTTAATCATTCACTATCATCAAAAGATGCAAAAGAAAAGGCTCGTATTATGTATGAAAATACCAAAGGAATCAAGTATGAATTTGTAATTAAATTCAATCTCAGTTTTAGCGAAAAATAATGGAATCTGTTGGTATATATCTCGAAAAAATTCAACAAGACCAATTTCATATTGCGGAGGCTGTCGAATTGGGTAAAAAAGCCTAAGTCGAAGCATCGGGAATTTGGCTAGTTTTGATTCTAAAGAGATCACATAAAGATTTTATTCAAGCGTCAAATGGCGATAGTTGTCGAAACGTAAAAAATAACAAAGCGATTTTGATGATCTTACGAACTAAAATTGCGCTAGTAATATTAGAATCAAAAGTTGAACATGTAGCCTAATTTTTACTAACGAGGGAACCTCCCAAGCTTGTAAGTCGCTTTCGGGCTAAAACCTAGTGGATCATAGGTTATCGACTATGCTGATTCCGAATATAACAATCATTTTGGCCGATAGGTCTTCAGAGACCGGATTTCTGGAAAAACAGTTTTTCAAAACTCCTAAAAAAGAACCAAAACCTTTGTTAATGAGGCAGGATTGTAGCCCGCAGATTCCGATTAAAATGAGACCCCTCCGAACTCTACACGATCTTTCTTTGCAAAGTTATGGAGTTTGCAAGAAAAGCCCTAAATATTCATTGTCAGCTCAAAGCTACAGAAATAAGAAGAAATTAATTTAGGGCTTTTCTCGTAAATTCTACTACTTTGTAAAGAAAGGCCGTGTAGAGCTGGGAGGGGTCTCATTTTAATCAGAAATCTGCGGGCTACAATCCTGCCTCGTTAACAAAAGTTTTGGTTCTTTTTTAGGAGTTTTGAAAAACTGTTTTTCCAGAAATTCGGTCTCTGAAGACCTATCAGCCAAAATGATTGTTATATTCGGAATTAGCATAGTCGATAACCTATAATCCACTAGGTTTTAGCCCGAAAGCAATTTGTAACCTGGGGAGGTTCCCTCGTAAGTTTTGTTGGTTGACTCATGAGAAAAAATCTCAAAGCCGTCGGATAATTTTTTACTCGCCGTGGCAAACTGTGCAGGATGAGATAGATCTTGTTGTTAGCGTCCAATGTCGTTATAATAATGGTATGCTTCAGATGGACTTACTCTATTCTAGAGATCAGACCACTGGTTTATGGGAAAATGGATCAGAATCAGAAATGTTCAACAAGCTTGAACAAATAGCAAAATTAGAAAAACCAGTTACTCCCGTGTTAGGATGTCAAATCAGTAGAGCTTTGGAACCACGCACCGTATCAGAGGAAGTAGGTGAATGCTGGACCATCAATATATAGCCGATCTGTATGCGCTTTATTCTAGTATATGACAAGTAGAATCAATTGGGTTGTACAAAGTTCAGCGGTTGATTATTTACATTTGATGCTTGTCTGTATGAAATGGTTAACCGACAAGTATAAAATACGTTGTCGGTTTACATTGAGTATACATGATGAAGTACGATACTTATGTCATGTGGATGATAGGTAAACTCAATGAGAGTAGAAATTCTATCTTATTTGTCAAAATGTGTCATTTATTTTCTCTTTTCAGATATCGAGCATGTTTAGCACTTCAAATAGCGAATTTATTTACACGTGCTATGTTTGCTTATAAATTGAATATGAATGATTTACCAGCTGTACGTACACTGATTATACTATGGTTACTCGAGTTTTAAAAGATAAGAGTTTATCTTCTTCTGTTTTTTTAAGTCTGTTGCATTCTTCAGTTCGGTTGATATTGATCAATGTTTAAGAAAAGAACCACTTATGGATTGTAAGACGCCGAGTAATCCGTTGGGTTTACAAGCCTCATATGGAATTCCACCAGGTATACACACACATACACAGCTTCAGAAATTAATCATACGCCGTCTTTTTTTCTCTAGGACAAGCATTAACCATTGGTGACGTTCTAGAACATACAAATGGAAGTTTAGAAGAATCACAAGAAGACATATCAATAGAGTCGAAACAAGAAAAAACTGCTGTTGAAATATAATGTTAACAAGTTAATTCATACTCTTGTTGTATTTACTTTTATGTTTTAAGTCATGATAGTTCTGTTGTTAATTTTTTCTATTTTTGTACCAAAAATATATGTGATACTCAAATTTGCGAGTCATACTGGCAGAATTCTCTGTTAATAGTGAAAATTTATTTTAAGAATGTATATTGTACATCTTGTGTATTAAACTCTTGGATTTTCTTGTCGTTTAGATTTTGCAAGGTACAATCCTGGACAATATTCACTTAAAGTATTTATTAATGAAAATAACCACAAACAGTGTGAATTTTTTCTCGTCGCTGTTTGAATAAGTTGAAACGTGCCTGTATGAAGGAAAAACCAAAACATATTGTATGTAACAGAAAACACAGATGGTTAATTCAAACATTAACAGGGCACAACTGTAAGAACATTAAAGACTAACAACGTTGGTAAAGTGAGTATTTGTATTCCTTTGGAAAGTGATTAATTCTCTGAAAGTCATTTTTCTTTCGAAGGACAAAATTGATCAAGGTGTTAAAGTATTACTGAATTTAAAAGCACAATACAAGATACTAACTGGCATACAACTTGGTGGTGTTGGTGCTGTTCCTCTAAAGAAAGAAAGCCAAAACGAAAGCATCAACACAACAAAATGACAAAAAATCAGAATCTGGAGATCAAAATTCCAAAAATCCAGAATTTTTTAATGGAGTGCTATTATTAAAAAAAGATCAAGAAAAGAACGATTTAGATTTACCATTTTGTGTGAATGAATCAGAACAAACAAATGAACGAAAATGAACAGAACAAAAAAAATGTTAAATATTTTTAATTTATTAGCTTTTTTATTAAATAGAAAAGAAGCAACATGTGTTTTTTATCACGATATAGAAAACCGATTGTATATCAGTCGAAATTTCATAGTAACTACTACTGATCCCAAGTATTTTTCTCATTTTTTTTCAATACTGAAACAACTGAAAGAAAGGCAAACTGATTTTGTTAATTACGTTAATTCAAATAACGTCTCGATAATGAATTTGTCAAAGATTGCGATTGAACGTACAGCAATATATTACATCATCTCGGCCAGAATTTTTCAAAAGTATTTGAAATTGCATTTGATGATCCAAATAAAAAAGATAAAAGTTATGTTTATCAAAATGCATGGAGTCTATCAACAAGAAGAATTGGTCTTTATACGTATACATGTAATTTATTTAAATTGTCGTTACAATTTACGATTAAATGCATTAATAGGAAAAAGTATAATAATGTTTTTCTTATTTGTATATGTAGAGTAGGGTACTATATAAGCATTTCTCAACTATTCCGAAATATTAAAAGAGACAATATCATGGTAAGTCAGTACTATGTTTTCTTGTTAGTATTGGGTATAATATATGTCTTTTGATCCATACTACTCAGTTAAGCAACAAATATCTATAATGGTTTTGGGAAAATACAATCTAATATTTCTTTTATAAGTGCAAGAGAGCTATGCCTGTGTGAGCACTTTCCTCCTTGAATATACAAGACATGAATGCGAAATAGTAGCTAGGATGTTGAGCCGAAAGAGATTTAAAACTGATAAAAAAATTAGTTAGAAAAAGAATGAATGTAAGTCGATCAAAGATAATTCCATGAAATATTCCCTTGACTTTAATTTACTGATATTAGACGGAAAACGTGAATAAACAATAACTATAGTAAAATACTTAAGAGTCATCGATTTTTGTATTAGAGTGAAAAAATCGCGTCTTATTTCGCAAGTCTTACAGTGAACGCGTTACGCGATTCTGCCGCGAATTTTTAAAGAGATTCGCGCCACGACATACGATAAGAAAGTGGACCTACGACTAATCAACTATACTGAGATGGATGAATTATTCGATTTTCTTCTGCAAGCAAATTCTGAATCTTATATCATAGAGATCATGACAGTTTCATGAAACTCTTTTCGATTGAAAATTTCTTTTATTTTTAAGGAAAATCTTTCTGTTCACTAAAAATTTACCATAGGGATGAAGGTCCACCCGTGTGCACATTACATATGTCTGTTTTCATTTCGATCGAAAAAACATGTCTGGACTCGATGTCAATGTCGGAACAAGTTCTTTCGACAAACCAAACGTGTCTACATACACTTTAACCCATTGGGGTTAATTTGAATCGAATCTTTTTTTCGCATAGTACATATTTAAGTTTCAGTTTTAGAATCATATATCGAAGATTTCTCAACAACTATTTTTTTCAAAATGTTACACACACGTTCCTCTATAAATCTATATTATTTAAATACTTTTGTCATCAAAACTGTTTTTTGATAAAAATAGAAATAGAAAATAATAAAATGCTTAAATCTCGTAGTAAAAATTCCATCGTTCCTGGAAATCCTACTAAGTGATTTTTTTGAAACATCCATTTCAAAGAGTATGATTTGAAATTCCTAAGTACTGAGTTTCATAAAATATGGTTCATAAATTTTGGAAAAAAGGGACCAAACAGGTTTGCAATTGTTATGTAACACGCCTCAGGTACACTTATGTGGTGGTTAATAGTGCCATCTCTCGTTTACAACCTATGTCTTTAATTGGGTTAGCTTCAGCCTCTTGGAAATGAACCGGTGAAACGAAAGGGGATAAGGAGTAGAGATAGTGCAATAAACAAACAAAAATACTAAGGATTAACCATAAATAAACAATAACAAGATATAGATTTGCCTTTGTCGAATTACAGAATTGTATAGAGAATTAATGCACTGCACGATACTTTGATGCCTGTCAGAATTCAATGGAAATGATCCAGAAATCCGCCCTACTCACATTACGTACAACCTTACTATGGTCGCATATCAGAACACATCTTCATATGACAAATGAAAACCCCAAAACAGACATATACATATTGCGTTTTTTTCGTTCAAAGATACACGAATTCTACTTAGTCACTACGTCAGAAAGATAGCTCTCAACAGCTAATTTTAGAAGTGGGGCTGTACGAAGAGATCAAGATCTCAGACGTTTTATTTTATTTTTCTCTTCTGCAAGGATCATTAGTTATCTGTCTGGTTTTACTTACTTTTAGATTTTAAATCAATGCCGTATTGTTTAAGTGTCTGTCATATCAGAAATATGAGAATGATTATCATTAAATTGACAATATGATGTTTATGTTTGGTTTCTAAACGAGCGACGTCTTCTTCCTTTTTTTCTAATTGTCAAAAACAACTTCCATTTAACGTGTGTGTGTGTGTGTGTGTGCGAGTAGTTTTTTCTATCGAATATGGGTCAAAATAATTCGGTGACGAATTTTGCGCGACACTTGAGAGTTTATACAGATGTAAATAGACGTAGTAATGAAAACATATTGGAATTTGGTGATATAAATGATGTGAAACGAGTGATAACAGTGAATGCGCCACAGCAAGTCAAATTCATTTCAAATAGAATTAGTACAAGCAAATATTCCATTTTAACATTCTTACCAAAATTTCTATTTGAACAATTTCGAAAATATTCGAACATATTTTTTCTCTGCATTGCTGTTCTACAGGTATGTCTGTTGAAAGGTAGTTGAGACTTATCGATCATTCAATTGGGATTTTTAGCAAATACCTGGTGTGTCGCCGACCGGGCGTTACACAACTGCTGTTCCTTTACTCATTATACTTTGTTGTGCTGCCATTAAAGAAATTATTGAAGATTTTGTAAGTTACTTGAAGTTTAGGCTTAGCTTTTTCAACGCCTTAATTTTATATTTAGAAACGACATATTCAAGATGGCGCAGTGAATAATCGAAGAATATTGAGTAAGTACTTACTATTGTTAAAGTTGACCAATTTAATTCTTCCTTTCATATTAGTCTATCGTTATGGTAATTGGTTATATTCAAAGTGGATGAATGTCAAAGTGGGGGATATTATTAAAGTGACTGATAAAGAATACTTTCCTGCTGATCTCATTTTATTATCATCGAGGTAAAAATTTGTTTACTGTTTTATTTCTATTGGTTATACAAAAATTTTAAAAATTATTTAGTGAACCACATTCCATTTGTTATATACATACATCAAATTTAGATGGTGAAACAAATTTAAAAGTTCGTCAAGTATGTTTGTCAGGATTTCAAACTTTATATCTCTTTACTCTATGTTTCTTTTATGCCAAAGGGTTTACCTCAGACATCCCATATTATATCCAGTTTACAACTCAAAGATTTACAAGGCATAATTGAATGTGAACTACCTAATCGACATTTATATGAATTTTCTGGAACTCTAAAATTAGAAAATATTCCACATGCCATACCATTGGGTTCTGATCAAATTTTACTTCGTGGTTCACAATTGAAAAATACGGGTTGGATCTATGGTTTAGCCATCTATAGTGGACAAGAAACAAAGCTAATGATGGTAATTATTATTATTTTTTCTTTTATTTTTACCTGTTCTCTCGCTTTATTTAGAATTCATCTTCTGTTCCATTTAAACGAACTAATGTTGAACAAATAACGAACAATCAAGTAAGAAGAATAATAAAGTCATTGTTGTTGACAAATTTAGCCATAATTTTCTTTTCTACTTTTAGATACTTCTTTTGTTATTTCTTTTATTGATCCTATGTTTATTCAGTACACTTGCAAGTGAATTATGGAATTCCAAGAATCGTGTTGGTCACTGGTATTTAGGTCTGACCAAAATATCTGATAACAGTGCTAGTATGTTTTCTTTTATTGGCTCTTGCTATTTAGATATTGTGCATTTTAACTTTATATTTAGCTACGGTGCCCAATCATTTTGGTTATACATTTTTGACATTTTTTATTCTATTCAATAATTTAATACCAATATCATTACAAATAACAGTTGATCTCGTTAAATTTATTCAGGCTTATTTTATCAATTGGGTATTTGTTAATACAAAAGCAGTTTCACATGCTTGTTAATTAAATAATATTTGATTTAGGACAGAGATATGTATGACGAAGAGTCGGATATTCCAGCAAATGCAAGAACCTCAAATTTAAATGAAGAACTTGGCCAAGTAAACACATCATATTAAGAGAAAATAAATTAAATCCAGTACTATTTTTTTTTTCATCTAGGTCAAATATATCTTCTCGGATAAAACTGGTACACTGACAAAAAATGTTATGCTTTTCAAACAATGTTCCATTGCTGGTATTATGTATGGGTAAGTCGAAAAAAAGAAAATACAAAACTTTGATGAATTATATTCATTTTTGCTTTTGTTTCTAGTTCGGGTAATGTTGAAAGATTTAATGATTTTCAATTAATGCAGAATCTGACCAATCATGTATGCTAAATGGAGTTTTCGATTTTTTTTACTCATTTAAAAACTCAAAAGGAATTCTTCTATACAGCGTACAGGTGATCAAATTCGAGAATTTTTAACATTGCTTGCTACATGCCATACTGTTGTTCCTGAACAAAAAACGGATTCATTAGCCGGTGTGACGTATCAGGCATCATCACCAGGTGAGAAAAGAATATTCAAAGAAAGAAAGATCGATTTATCTGCTAACAATGTGTTTATTTTTAGATGAAACTGCATTAGTTGCAGCACTTAAAGAAATGAATGTTATTTTTTACCGTCGTACGCCCAATGCTGTGGCTATTAACTTTGTAAGCACATTTGTGAAACAAACCTAATAATCTCTTTCAATCGATTTTTCACTTTAGAGAGGTCAAGATGAAGTTTATCAGATACTGAATGTCCTTGAATTTAGCAGGTAAATTTTATTTTTAATTTGAATTATGTAAAATACTACGTAAGTTACAATAATTATTTATCACTTTTTAGTGACCGAAAGCGAATGAGTGTTATAGTTCAATGCCCAGATGGACAGTTAAAATTGTTTTGTAAAGGAGCCGTACGTATTAAGAAAGAGCAAGTTTTTTGACGAAAAACAAGCAGGCAGAGAAATATACACGTACCAACGAGACCCAGTTGTTGTTTAATTCAAGATGTTAACAGGACACTTCCCTATGTTTGTACTCTATGTTTTGTTGTTTAGGATAGCGTTATAATACAACTCCTTGCTGCAGATGATCCTATTGCTGAAATAACAACGCAACATCTCGAAAGTTTTGCCAAAGACGGTCTTCGTACTTTATGTGTTGCATCTCGAGTTATATCGCCCGATGAATATAACGTATGGAACGCCTAGGTAGTTCTGTAATTAGCGAAATTTTTCATTTTATTCTTTTTCTGCTAGTCATGGAATGAACTTTATCGTCAAGCATCAATAGCAATAAATAATCGAGCAGAACTGGTAGCAAATGCAGCAGAACAAATTGAAAACAATCTACATTTAATCGGTGCTACCGGAATTGAAGATAAATTACAAGATGTATGTTTCAAAATAACAGTCTATCCTAATTGTTAGTGTCTTTTCATTTTTTACAGCAAGTAGCTGAAAGCATATCAATGTTACACAAAGCTGGAATTAAAATTTGGGTTTTGACTGGTGATAAAAAAGAAACAGCCATCAATATTGGTTAGTAAAATTAATACTTTTTTTCTATGACAGAGTTAAATGTTGATGGAACGGTAGTGATTACAGTAACGCCTATTCGCTGATAAACTTAAGTTGTCATTTTCTCTAATTTAAGGTTATTCATGTAAATTATTATCTGATCAATTATTGAATTTGACACTTGATGAAGATTCCATAGAAGTAAAATATTTGTTAATATTCAAACTAAGTTATATTATTGTGTACGAACTTTGATCTAGGATACAAGACGACAGTTACGTGAGCATTGCTCCTCGTTTGGTGAATCACTTGGAAAAGATAATTTAACATCACTCGTTATCGAAGGAAATGTAAGAAAAAATTTATTTTCTCTTTTTTTCTCATGAAATTAACGTTTATAATATATGATTTAGACATTAAAATTTGCTTTGTCTCCATCATGTAGACAAGATTTTTTGGATTTAGCTATTTCATGCAAATCAGTCATCTGTTGTCGGTTCGTCTGAACTCTCTCATCTTTTGCATAAAAGTAGTATAGAATAATTGCTGTTTTGTATTACAGTGTTAGTCCAAAACAAAAAGCTGAAGTTGTCGAACTTGTTAAACGTTCGACTGATGCTATAACCTTAGCCATTGGTGATGGAGCAAATGACGTTGGAATGATTCAGGTTAGGAGAGAAGAGATTTTTTTGATTTTTTAGAAGTTCTACGATCTAGTTATTTAAACAGTATTTTTGATATCTTCTCATTATCGATATGTTTCTATTTTTGTGTAGACTGCACATGTTGGCGTTGGTATAATGGGACGAGAAGGTATTTAAAGTTAAAATCTTTATCTTTTAAAATATTTAATTTTTTGTTCACAACTTATTTAAAAAAGGTGTTCAAGCAGCGTGTGCATCCGATTATTCGATTGGACAATTTCGTTTTCTAACTAAATTATTATTTGTGCATGGTGTGTGGAGTTACAGACGTTTATGTAAAGTTTTGTTGTATTCATTCTATAAAAATATTTGTTTATATGTTATGGAAGTACGTTAGAACGATTTGAGTAGTATCATATCTAATTGTGATCTATTAATTATTTAGCTTTGGTTTGCATTACACAATGGATTTTCTGGTCAAATATTATTCGAGAGATGGACGATTGCCATATACAATGTGGTACGTAGGGATGTTAGCGAATCGTCTGACTAAAATATTTATCTATACTGTGGCGATTGTAGATTCTGAAACTTTTTTGTCTTTGATGACAGCGATGCAAAGATCTCTTTTCTGATAAACGATTTTTCAGGCAACAAAAAAACTTTTTCGAGGAAAAAAATAGTGTTTTTTTTCAAAAAAATGTTTTCAATCAGCAACCGTACAGACGGTTTATTCGCTGACGCATCTAGTGGTGTGTGTCTCTTATTTTCTAGACAAACAGTACTATGTGTTAACCGTTTAACCTTTATTTAGTTGTTTACAGCAGCACCTCCCATGGCACTTGGTTTGCTAGATCGTTGCTGTAGTGCTGAAACAATGATGAGATTTCCTGCAATGTATAAAATGTCACAAAACAAGTCTGATTTTAATATTAAAGTTAGTAGAATACTGTTTAAAATATAGCGAGATGTTAACAAATTAATCTGTTTATATTAGGTATTTTGGACATGGTGTCTGAATGCCATTTATCATTCAATTATATTGTATTTTATGTCCTATGCAATGTTACGTCACGGTATGTTTGTTTTAGTAACAATAAGTTTATAGTTGCTATAATAGAATTGATTCAACGAGAAGAAGAATGTGCTTTTTCACAAATTCCAAATTTGTTGTAAATATCAAAACTAACATCAACGTTGAAAAATCTTTGATTTTTAACAGATGTTGTACATCCTAATGGAATAGTGCTTGGCAGCCATTTATATCTTGGAAATTATATTTATACTGTAAGAGTTTATTTCTAACACCAATAGCGTATAACTCTTGCTTGTGGTTTGAATGTAGATCTTTGGTTCAATTTATCTCCCTAATCAAATTGCTTACTTGATGCATGTAGTGTTTCACATATTTACGATAAAAGATTCCCACTTAAACGTTTTTTCATTTTTCTATCTTGCTCTCATTGCTTGAACTTATTAAGTAGATTAATACAGAGGCTTCCATCCTATGGTACCGTTGAGGCAAATTGTCTCAAACAAAATTTTGAGAGAATAAATTTTTAGATTTTAAGAAATTGTAACAGGAGAAGTTCATATGCTGTTAGAATTGAAATTTCTCCGATATCAAACATTTTTTGCCTGACAGCCTGAATATGGTACTTTTTTGGCACCTATCGATATATGAAACTGCAAGTTAACTTTCTAAAAAATACACAGTATTTTGATGCGAAAGATGAGTTTGTCTTTTATATGAAAAATGAGAATATTTACCAGATGGTACAAAATGTCAAAGGGGGTGAGTTTGACCTCAAACCTTTAGGGGGATGGAAGCCCCGGAATTAATAGAACGTACACTTCTTGTTCATTATCCTTTTTAAGAATTTAGTATCCACTATTTTATGCACGCTGAAATAATAGTGCACATTCTTATGCACATCACACTCATTTCTTTTCTTCTTAGACGTTGCTTATAGCAACGGCCAAGTTGGTGACTATTTATTATTAGGAAATATGATTTATACGGTAGGTGGCTGTTGTGTAGCTGATGAATTGCTTCACATTGCTTTTGTACTAATTGTAAAACTTAGTTGTATGAGTATCATCAATTTTTAACTAATCTTATTTTTGTTAGTATGTCATCTTCGTTGTCTGTATCAAAGCTGGCTTGGAAAGTGATGCGTGGACACTTGTAAGTACATTATTTTTACTGATGTTTTGATATTTTTTAACAATATATGTTTGATTTTTAGTTGACTCATGTAGCAATATGGGGCAGTATTGGATCATGGTTTCTGTTTTTGGCTGTCTATAGTAATTTTTGGCCAACAATACCATTGGCGCCAGAGATGAGAGGAATGGTAAAAATTTAAAGAGAAAATTTTTCCGAATTTTTGAGTAAGACATACTTTTATTTCTATGTAAACTAATGATTTGTTGTTTTTTTCAAGTCAAAATATGTGTTTTCAAGCATGTACTTTTGGTTTGGTCTTTTATTAATACCGTTCACAGCACTCATGGCCGATATTATTTATAATTGGTACGATATACTTTATTAATATAGAAATTACACTTAATTAATTCTGTATCTACTTTTAGTCTTCAGCGAACATTATACAAGACATTAATGCAAGAAGTACAAGAGAAAGAGCTGGCAAATCAAGATGTATATGATTTAGTTATGTCAAGGCAAACGTCGACTGTTGCCCGGTACGATGACTAAAATTTTTTTTAAAAATATAATAATATAAGATTGTATTTGATTATGTAGTGTTGCTGAACGTTTGGCACTGTTAAAAAGTGTATTTGTACGAACAAGAACACCGAAAATGGTTGATACGACTGCTAGACCTTATCGTAAGTTTTCAATTAATTTCATTTTTGACATCTTTTATCACAAAATTGACTGTTTTCAGATGGATTTGCATTTTCACAAGAAGAAGATGGTGTTGTGCCACAAGATCAACTAATTCGAAATTATGATACAAGTATATTAAAACCTGCCGGTCTATAATAACAACAGTTAATCAAGCCTTCCTAGTCATATTTATTTTATTATTTACGAGTAAGTTAGATTTTTTTCAAACAATACGATTAATCATTCGAATTTACCTTTTTTTATTTAGTCAGTGTGTATATCTTCGTCTATCTAAATGTTTATTTATTTATATACTTAGTTGTTTTTTGTTTTCTTCTTTTAAATAAATTGTTAAATTATAGAGACAGTGCAATTTTTCTCTATTTTTTCTGTAATACAAAACACTATTTATAACTGTATAATTTGATGGTTAGCGGTATGGATAACTTCCACTCCCTCCTTATTTCTACAATGTTAACTTAATATCTTTTTCCCATGATTTGAAGCTCTAATACTCGCATATCATTTTCTTTTGTTATTCTTCCTCAAAGTGTGATTTAAATTTTCTTGTTTTCGTTCAATTTGTTTTAATGGACTGATCAAGGATTAGATAGACAAATGTACACATCTATATATGATTACACACTTGTTTCTTTTTAACTTGTCGACTTTGAATTTTTTTTATCATCTGTTTCTTTTTGTCAACGTTTCCCTCTCCTAATGTCGTCAAATTTTGTTATTTTATGACGTTTGTATTGTATTCAGTTGATTTTATCATTTTTATTTAAAAATAAAAATCATTTAACAATGTTATGAATATAGAAAAGAAATACAGCATCAGAACAACTTTATAGCAGATTTTCTTGCTCTCTTCTCACTCTCAATTCAATCTTACCTACTGTGATATCTTCCTGCGATGATGATACTTATCTTTCTTCATTCGACATATGAGAGTTTCACAGTAATCTATTAGAGTTGGCTTTTAGAAGTAGAGTAAATAATTAAAGAAAGTCTTTGACTTGATGCCAAGTAACCAAAAAACAACCCTAAATTTACTTCTCTTAAAATGTAAACTAGAGCGCGAGCAGTTCATATCTATTTATTCAATGGTTATTGAATTCATAAAAGCATCACGACGCTTTGACGTGCAACACACACCTAGCACATTGATTCAAATGTATCTTTCTAGCACCCCCTCTCCACTGTCACTATGCACATGTTTAGTTTAAATTTTTCTTCTCTCTTTCTTTCTTATTCTTTTCTTTCTTGGGTTATCTTCTTCTTGTTTTTTTTTTCTTCTCTTTTGTACACGTTTAAGATCATCCTAGTTTTCTCTGAAGCATGGTTGTCTACGAAACATTTAATTCGGACTACTAAGTACAATGCCCTTCGGCGATTCTAAGTTTTCTGATATGCCTTTTCTTACTTTTGTTTTTTATCATAATAAATAGTTTAAACCAAATAATTAAATGTTTTTTAAAAAAATGTGAAGTTTTTTGGAAAATAAACTTTTTTCTTTAAATCTTATTTTGAGAATCGTCGAAAACTGAATTTATTTAATTACAGTACAAAATTTGTACTACAAGTACAAGAGACAAAATATGTTAATAGACGAGAATAATCTAAATGTTTAAAAATAATACAATTTTTAGCTGTTATGGTCAATATATTGATATATTTTTATTTTAAGTACAGCAATAGTATACATACTTTTTTATCAGTAAAATATTCATTGAGTTTGTGGCTTCTAATTTTGCATTCGTCAATTATTTTTTGTTTAGAAAATCTAAATTTTTGCTTGTATAATTTAAAATTATAATGTTTCGCTCACTTAGTCCTAGAATCGCCTTTTTTGTACAAACAATTCGTACACTATCGTCGTCATCAAAACAACAGTCCAGTAATCATGTTGAAACATATGAATTACCACAGAATGAGTTTTCAACATTCATAACAGCAAATCCAAGACAAAAGAAGCCAAGAAAAACGGGACAAACAGAAATTCGAGCGGCATACTATTCAGTAATGGGAAAAAGATATTTGGAGGATATTTTAGAAACGATGGGTGTCTATGTTGATTCACTCAAATTTGCTGGTGGAGCATTTACACTTTATCCTCAAAAAGCACTTCATGAAGTAATAGAATTAGCTCATTCTCATGGCGTAAAGGTGTCAACAGGTAAAGAGACATGATTTTATTAGTTTGTGACATGTTGATTGTATGTTATTTACTCTAGGAGGATTTATTGAGCGAATATTATCTTACGGTGGTGGTACTGGATATAAGAATGCTGAGTCAATGGTTGATAAATATTTAAAAACATGTAAAAATGTTGGATTCGATATAGTTGAATTGAGTGCAGGATTTATTTCAATCTCACCGGATGACTGGCTTCGTCTTATTGAAAAAACATCATCATATGGTCTTATACCAAAACCGGAATTGGGTATTAGTTGGGGAGCTGGAGGTGGTGTTGATGAAAATGCATTACAAATACAATCATCACCAGAACGTCTTATTTCACAAGGAAAACTTTTTCTCAAACATGATGTTCCTTTGTTAATGATTGAGTCAGAAGGAATCACGGAAAATGTTGAACCTAATAAATGGCGGACAGATGTAATATCGAGAATAATAAATGAATTAGGAGCAGATAATGTAATGTTTGAAGCAGCTGAGCCAGACGTTTTTACTTGGTTTATTCAAAATTATGGAATAGATATCAATTTATTTGTCGATCACTCTCAAATTGTACAACTCGAATGTTTGAGACAAGGTATTTGGGGTTCATCAAATACATTTGCACGTATAGTAAGTTTTAGAAATATTTCATAAATTAGTTTTATTCGGTTTTTTTTATCTATTCAAGCAATATGTATATATATATACTACTCTACATGCTTATTTAATAAATAGATTATGTATTAACGATTTCAATGACATTATAAAACTATTCGTTTGATAAAACAGCTGATTTCTATATTTTTTGAAAACAAAAAAAATGTTCAAATGCTCAAGTTTATGCCTTGTATAGCTGAATAAATCTAAAAATATAGATGTTTCTTTTTACTAGTATAATAGAGAGAGATGAGTACTCTTATCAATCAGAAAGTGCCTCTTCTTTGAAGAGATAGTACTTAATCAATAGATGTGAGTTTTTTTGTTCTCGTCTTACTATTCATCGTTAAGAAAAGTGCGATAGGATCACTTAACAGTATATAATTCTATCTTTTTTCTCTTTCAAATAAATAGTGATGGTTAGTTTTTTCTTATATCTATATTTCACGCTCGAATTAGACAATTCATTTATTTTTTGTTTTCTGAACAATTTTCAACAGTTCTTGTTTTGTTAGTTAATAAATCGAGTTTATCTTTTTTCATATTTTTATAGTATACGAAGAAATTGTTTTACTTCGGAGTTCTAACTGAATATTCTATTCTTTTCGAATGTAACCGCCACAATTTAGAAGATGTATTTGCTCTTATCACGATCATCATAACCATAGTCGAGATCCACGTAAAAACGTCTGTGATAATCCTGTGTAGTTTGTAATCATCTCTGTGTTTTGTCGATTTTTTTAGACATTTTTAAGTTCTTTGTCACATTTGTGAATAAGTTGCACTAAAAAATAAAGATCGACTGAGACCTTGACTTAAACAAAATACTAGAGTTCCCAAATGCTAACAAAATATTCAGAAAACTAGCAAAATATGAACGAATGAATCCTGCGGTATTTCTTTCAACATTGGGACATGTACTGTATGCTATAACTCCACATCATGCTTTCCTTAGATAATGTTTTACACTACGAAACTTCTATAGATAGTTCTTCATTTCATCATATGCACAAAATTTCTCTCTCTCTCTCTCTTAGAATTGATTAAGAGTTTTTTCTCCTCTCTATGTTATACTACTATCATCTATACGATATTTCAGGAAAAAAATGAATGTGTTTATTGTCTATTGTTGCTCTTTTCACTCTTATATTTTTATCATTTATTTATTAGTTAATATATACGTTCAATGGACTCATCATAACAAAATTCTCACTTTTAACATCATCTTATCATGAATATATTGTTAAAGGTCATCTATCGAAAAAGAATGTATTGGTGACAGCTACATTAATTTATTTTTGTTAATTATTAATACGACCTTTATGAATACTTACGTTAGTTCTACTGGTGAAATACTATATATCATACTTCAAAAGATATTTTTCTCTTTTAAAAAGTATCGTGAAAAAATTTATTTTTTGTTTAAAAAATATAAAAAAAATCAATAATAAGTGACATCATACAAGTACGAAGTATTTGAGTCAAACGGAAGCTGTACAATAGGGATATGTAGGATGAAATATTTTCACGTCCTATAATCTACTCTATATAAATTCTTTTAGGTTAAATTTACTAGAGACTTCAACTTTTTGTCCTAATCCCCTACTTTATGAGATAGAGAAGAGTTCTTACACATCTCTGTTGTACAATCGTCGTTTCATGAAGTGTACAGTCTGGACGCGCTATCTTGTATCTTTGACAAAGTATTTATTTATCCAACAAAATAAACCATCCGAAGATCTTCTTACGTTAGTCATAATAGATGAATCCAGAATATTGGACGGAATATATATTTTTTTCAATTGGAAAATTGATCTATATCAAATATTAATAATCGCGTATCTTCTTAGTACTACTACTAGTAGATTGTATAATTGTCTTTGATAGAAAATTAGTTAGTAAGAATGAGATAAAAACGATATACAATAATTGAAGATTTAGGTTTGGCCCAGTGGCAGAACACGCTCGACTGTTACCTAAAAAAGAATGACAATAAATAAAAATTAAAAATCTGCCATTTTTTTTAATTGAAGTAATTATTCTGAGGAACAACCTGAAAGATATTTCCCATCATTCTCTTCAAAAGATTAAGCTTATTAATATTTTGAAGTTCGAACTTAATGAACGACAGGAGACTGTAAACTCGTTAAAAACTGTCTCTTTATTGTTGCCATCTTAATTGTGAAAAGTTTGTTTTACTAATGAAATGATCCATTTTCGACACATATGATTTCTAGTATTCTATGGGGCATAAAACTAATCTTTAAAAGACTTTTGACTGTCAAAATAATGATGGGAGAATCAATTTTCAAATATCTTTCAAATTCTAATATTCTTACCGACATTTAAGTAGGATTTAGATCATTTTTATGTCCCTAACGGTATATTTATGTCATGTAATAAAATATTATATAATTCCTTCTCTACTTATATGTACGAGAAGAATTATTTTTATTTTTTTTAAATATTTTGAAGTAGAATGTAATGAGACGAACTACTGTTTCAAATTTAATAGTATTCACATGATACAAATAGATCTATAACGTCTTTGCATATATCGAAAAAATTAATTTGAATAACAATATCGTCTATAGTAGACATAATGTGATATTGAATCTCTTGCTCTCTCTTTTCTATATAAACACTTTATTATTAGTTAAATTAATCAGAAGCACTAGAAGACGAAACAGAAATAATAAGAATAATGATTTGTATACAAATGTGCATAACAATTAACCAATTTTGATGCTAACAAGAAGAGGGAAAAGTCGCCTAACAGTACTCATGTCAAAGTGAATATGTATATATAAAACAGTTCTATATTTTTTCTCTCACAAAGGTCATAATAAATTAATCTACTTACGAACAATTAATTCATATTTTAATATATCACCCGTATTTTGATTTAAACACATATATTGTCCAGTATCATTGATTTCTAATGAATTAATTAATAAAAAATGATTACGTTGATCAGGTGAATAAGCATTATAACGTTTATAAACAGTTTTTCCACGTTGCCATATAACACGATTTTGAAAATACCAATCAATCATTTCATAAGATACTTGAGTTTTTGTTGTACAATTAATGAGAGCAAAACGATCATCTAACGAAACAGGTATAATAGAATAATGAATGGCATATGATGAGCGAATACGACGACGGCGACGAGATTCAATTGACACTAAAAATAAAACAAAAATGATTATTAATACTGTTCCTAAGTTGTTCTAATATTACTGTTGACTACATACTTGTAGCTAATAACTCAAAAACAATAATCTTTATGATTATCAGCAGTCGATACGATCCCAACATGATGATGGTCTATTTAATAAACATTAATCTACAATAAAAGAATACGTTTTACCATAATAAGTAGAAGAGTTTTGTTAGAAAAAAATAAATTTAAATTATTATTCAAATCTATAACCAATTATTCATTTATTAGAATATTATAATGAGGTGAAAATATTTTGATATTGTATCTTACATAACAATCGATGATTCATTGTGAAAATTATTTTAAAAAAAAAAGTAAAAACAAACTTGAATTACTGTTATACGAACATATTAACATGTAGAAGAAGAATTATTGTCACAAATAATGGTATCGCGTCATCCAATTGACTGGTGCTGATGAAGTAGTCTGTATAGTGTAGAAGAAGAATTGTGTGTATGTGTGTGTGTATGTGAACATAAACAAATATCGATGAGAAGATAACGACTAGAATATGTATATAAGGACACACATCATCGAACTATGATTTTTGTAAGATTAGAAGAGAAGGTTTGATATGAGTGCTGAAGGAGAAGAATAAGATTTTTCTCATTCTCTTCTCAAGAGACACTATATATTTAATAGATATCTATCGAATAGTTATTTTTATCCTATCTCATTCTCGCCAAAATTTAACGTATTATTGTTAAATACATTGTTCACTTCTTTAATTTCACTTCATAAATTTTCACTTTATGACTAAAAAATGTCGTGTATACCAATTGTACCTGATCATAATTACTTCAATCTATTATATCAACTCTCAGAAAATTTCATAAAATATTTTTCCCATAAAAAATATTTCTTCTTAGCTATATTATAGATTTTTATAGACAATGAAAAATTATCTTTCTCTCTTTTCTATCTATCGTCAAATGTATTATAACACTTGCTTTGTATCGTAAATAACGGACTTTTATCTTTTCCATGTTGTCATTTTCAAATATCGAATAGACAAATACAACGTAATTTATTTATGTATGATATGTCCTTGAATAAGTTGTTTCGATTGTTGACTCAATTAGAATATAATGATTTATTTCACGCTGACTATGCTATAAGATGATGTTATTGTTGTTGTTATTGGTGGTGTTATTTCGTATACAAAAACTTTGAACACTATTTCTGTCAGCATATAAATCTGCCATGTAGTACAACTCGAATAACTAGTTCCTTAAATTCATGATAATCTACGTACCAAAGTTCATAGACTTGATTTTTTCTTTCTGTGTCACTCAAGACTATTCATACATGAATAGATAACACCTCACAATATTATTGTTCTTTTTATTTATTAACATATTTTGTGTACTATCCGTCAAACAATTATCTTATTTTTATGTTTTGTTTCATCAGTATGGTAGGTACGTAATACACGATGCACCAACAATCACAAAATTATGATCACATACACACACACACACACACACACGATAGTATATGTTAAGAGTGTGATGTAGAACCACAATATTGCCTCTGAACATTGATTAGTATTTGTACATACCGAAGGCAGTCTTTGTCTTATTTATATTTTGCCTGATTAAATGAAATGGTCAAATTAGCTCCACCTTTCGATAATAAGGTTTATCAGTAGACGATTACTAATATTGTTACACATGTGAAGAAAAACTAGAAATATTCGAACATATAATGATGAATAAGGAGAGAAAGAAGAAAAAACAGAATGATGAAAGAGAGAACGAGAATAATTTTTTCTTCTTCTCTTGTTATATCGGACCACTTAATTAGCAAATGTAAAGAACTTCCGTTTTTGTTTTTAGCTGATATATATATATATATTCATAGATCTAAGCACACTCGTCAAGCGAAAGAATAACAACAGATGAAGAAGAATTATTATTTTCAAAAAAAAAAAAAAAAAAAGAAAAGAAAATGTTAAATAATAATAGAAGAAGTTCTACAAAAAATAAAGTACATGTATCAAAAAAAAAAAAAACGATTGACCAATGAAGAGAAATATTTGAATAGTGTTAAGTCCTATTTTATATATTTTTCAAAACTATTGTCATACAAACAAATCTTTTAGAAAAAAAATCAAAAAATTCTTTAGACTGATAGTGTTTCTTAACTTTTCATTTATTTTTAAAATTAGTCGACGACTCAACTGATTCTTCTCATTTTTCTGATATTTACTTTGATTCATTTATTTCCTGTACATGTTAAATAAAAAAATACTGTTATTAAAGTGAGCTTTTTTTCTCTCTCTGACTAACACAGTATATACCCATTGGGGAATAGTTTAATTTTTTTTTTTTTTTTTTGACTGATTTAAAACGATAAAGGATATTACATGGACACAATCATAATATCCGTTGGGAACAAACGTTTTCTTTTCTTGCGTTGTGTCCTTGTTCATGGTTATACAAGGCGTAGAGTTGAAATACGAACGCATGTATCTATACCTCATCAATCTTTTAGTATTTTTTTTCTCTCGCGATCATGCAAGAAACAGAAATTCATTTTCTACAATAGTTGTCAAAAAGTTAATGTTTTGGAATGCAATAACAACAACAGATTCATTATCCTAATTGAAAGGATATATTATCTTTAATTAACTTTCAAGATTTAATAAAAACGCATGTCTCTGGCATGACTAGTCTTGAAATGATTTTTTAAAATGAATAAAACCTTGCTCACTCTCTTATCTAGTAGTTTTTTTTATCATAAGTGTAGGAAGATGGTTAGGATCGGTAGTCATTAATAATCTGACTTTAGATTGGTATGTAGCTTAACTCCTTCTATCTGAAATACATCACATATGTAATTTAATGTTATTTCTTACACAATCAACTATGTCGAGTGAGTTCTTTATGGTTGAGACCGATTTGAAAATAGTTGTGTTCGAACCTGTCCTGTGTTATATTAGGTCAGAGGCTGTTACATCTTACAAAATAAGTGACCACAAAGAACATTTTTAAATTAAACAAGCGAAACTACTGTAACATTTTGACACTTCTTGAGTAAATGAAGCAGAAACAAAATGAAAACTTTTATCGCAGTGTTTCTAGAAACCTTGCACAACGGCGTTACTATAAGAGTTTCTAAGATTTAGCCTTGATTCATTCCATCTAAAGTTGTCTCATTTTTTTCAGTCTCAATTCGCCCTTCTTTTTTATGCATTCCTTGACAGTTCTAAAGTAAACATACCAAACTTCTCTATGGCAAATGAGAAATATTGTCACTAATGTGGTTTGTACATGCTATTTGCATGACATTGCTTCCACTACTCTACCACATTTAATAGCTAATTCTAGTTCAGCCAATTCATAGTTATCAAACAATTCTTCCATTTTCTCATCAATGTTGTCTTATAATTCTTACGCTTTCGAATTTAAAGTTTTGATTACTCTGCTTGATGATATTCGTAAACATGTTCATTTCTCAACAAGCAAATGAATTCAAAAATATATGAATGTACTGAGAAGTGAATGCACAATCAGTCAAAAGACATTTCTAGTCTTATTTACTACGTCTTTTTCGTCTAGATAGTGTCTCCTACTTCAAAACTTATACAATTGAAAAAAAATTAATAATTTCTGCGACGAATTAAGAGGGTGGACATCATTGCTAATGGTACATGTTCCTGTATGTGTATTTCATTCAAGTGTTATCTTGTACTTACAGCAAACAAACAGAATTCACTAATCAGAGAAACACTTAGAAAATAGAAGTTTTAAAATAGTGAAGACGGTTGTGATCATATTGCGAATATATATAATAAATCCCGAGTCTTTTTTTTTTCACTGTAAAAATGTGGACGTTCGGTATCGTGCACATAAATAATTAGTATTAGTAGTCCATCTATATTTTTGATAATGACTCTAAAGGAAGGAACAATAATAATCTGATTACCTTCTCTTTCTCTCTATTTATTCTAATTTGTATCGTCATGCACACCCACCAATTCTCAGTTTTTCCAGCTAATTTAACTTTGAATATCAAAGTTTAAAAATAAAAAACTTATATTGTTATTCGTTGATTGATTTTTTTGTTCACAATTATCAGATTCAATTTTATTTTTAACTGTATAACTAATGGTTTCAAAACAGACGCACTCAGTACTTACAACATGTTTTAGTCTTTTTTTTTATTCTCTTCTTTGTTACCTATATATATATATATATATATATGTATGTATATAATTTTTTGATCTTAAGAAAGAAGGAAAGAAAAAAACAAAAAGAGAATTGATCAGAAGACAAATTTTTAGAGTTCAATACAGTAACAACAACAACTATGGAAAAACGCAAAAGTGCGTGAGAGTGATAAGGAAATGTTCTATAATGGGGAAGAAAAAAAGTCTTTAGTGGGGGTTTTTTTTTCTCAAAAAAAAAAAAAAAAAATTCCACTTTTTAACTTTTTCGTTTAATAGAAAAAACAAGAAAAAAGAATAAAAGATTAATGTCATTGTTTTCTAAACATAGAAAAAAACATACAGAACATTCATATAAATTTAATAATCGACTAATCAGTTATTTAACTAATGATAGTTTCTGTTCACACAAACGAGTTGAAAAACAAGTTGATTTTGTCTATCTTTGACTTGTACTCAACGCTTTGTTGTTGAGAGAAGGAAGTTTTTTTCTACAAGAAAAATGACCTTAGATTTATTTTTACAATTTATTCGTTTCTTATAAAATTGACGATATTTATTTCTACATTTTTTTTTTTCATGAATAAATATTTAAATATTTTCTCAGTTATAATCTGTTAAAGTGAAATAAATTCAATCATTGTTGTATTTATTCATAGCTAGTTGACGTAATACTCATCAGATAAAATATTTTTGTTGTTGTTATATTATATTTGATTCTAAATATGAACGTGATGCATCATTTTCAAGTGAATGTTGAGCATTTTAATTTGGTTAAGTATCCTTTGGGGCATTTATCAATGAGAAGATCGTTTCTTTAATCTTTCTAATTGATTTACTCTTGGGTATATTTCATGTGTGGGCCTATTTCACTAAGGAGATGTGCTATATATAAATATATATCTTACGATATGATGGCAGTCATGAACAATTAGTTTTCCTACGAAGACAAGACAAACTTGAAATGAAATAAATCATATACAGATAATAGCATTTATGACATATTTGTTGAATACATTTATCTAACAATACACGATCACTCTAATGAAAATATTGATAAATTTTTCTGTCTAGGATTCTTATATTGAAAGCGGATAGACGAGAAATATTGATCAATTAATGTATATGATTGATTGATAAAAATTTCGTAGTTTCGTGAATCAGAATTTTGATTTCAAAATGGTACAATTCTTTTTTACAGTAATGTTACTGGTTTTTTTTCAACATAAAAGTAGGAAACGAATAATACTCTCAAATTTCAGTTGAATAATTCTTTTTTTACATTTGCTTTTACTATAATGTCAAAGAGTTTATAGTGTAAAGTGTATTTTTATCTGATACGCTCAAGAAAATTTCGGAAATCTTAATTAGTTTATTTCTTTTTCATTTTTCTTATTATATTATGCAATTAATTTTTAGCATGAGAAAAGAAACAGAGAACTTTTCACTGTTGGCTGTAAGAGTCATTGTCAATCTATTTCCATTAAAAGCTTTCCGTACTTGATATGTGTGAGTGTGTGACTGATGAGCAATACAACATATAGTATATACTCTCTTTGCTCACACACACACACACACACGTAGGAAAATAAATAGAAACATAACGAACTAAAAGTGATAATGAAGCGAATAATCGATAATAAAAGTGTTCTTGAACGTCATTTGTGAATAAATATATCTTTTCTGTTCAAAATATAAGATTATTTACTCTTGTTTATATGTCGTTGAAAGAAAGAATATCAAGAAATAATTTTTGGCGTAATAATTCAACAATATAACCTGAACATTTATTTTATAAGGCAAAATTTTTACCTACCGTTCTATCAAGTGTGAAAAGTCGAATTAGTAATTGTCAAATTGCTGTGAATTGTACGCGGCCAAATTTCGACAGAACTAAATTTATATAAGCCATACTTTGTCAAATGCACTTTTTTTTTCTATAGCTATTCTTAAAATCATTCATCAGTTTTGGATAAAATGACAAATGCTCCCGAAAAAATGGCATAATTAAACTCATATATTAAAATTTCAGTAAAAAATAGCACAAAAATTCTTTTACAAAAATAGACACTGTTGATTCTGGTATAAACCAATTTTCTTATTTATCATGCACAATTGATCCTGGAATACTTTTCTATTTGCCAACAGTACAACTGCTCTCGGTTAGTCTCTAGCGAGGAGAGAACAGACTGTCTTTCTCACTTGTCATATGTTCTACTAGATATCTACTTCGTCGATTCCACTGTACACCTTTAACACATTTGTGTTTTATTGAGTATAAATAGTACACAAAAAAGTCGTAGCTGTGCTGATTAACTTCAGTATTCATTCAGCTTTTTGGTTGAGTCGCCTTCACTTTTTTTTGATCGATCACGTCCTTTCCGATTTAAGTCGGACTTAGTCGAATATCCACGTCATCATCGAACAAATCGAATGAACACATGCATATTCTTTTAATCCATATTTACACATCGCATACTTTTTTCAGATAGTGACAATGAAGAATGAGAGAGACAGTCTTTCTTCTTCTTATTAGAGACTAACCGGTAGTTTCCTATCACGACGAACAGAAAGATAATATTAGATTTTGTTCTGCTTATGTCTGGATATAGTTAAGCTTTACTTGTTTTTTAACAGGAATATTTGACTGATATGCATGCGGTTCATTTAATCTTCAACTAATCTAAACTTGATTGGCACTGCTTATCTTTGCAGAGAATGTTGTACCGGAATGTGCGATGTCTTCATTATGTCCAACAAGTTTTGGGCGAAAGCAAAAACACAAAAGTTTCTATGGATAACAAATAGTGATAAGGAGTTGATCGGGATCTGTTGTACTATTGACAAAAATAAAATATTCCAGAACCAAAACGTGCACGATAAATAAGAAAATTTGTTTACACTGTGATCAACATTCCAAAAAAAGTGTACCGATTGCATATCACTTTAGATCAATTTGCACATTTTCTTTTTGAGTGAGTAGTGTCGAGATATTTTTTGTGAAAGACCGAGATCTTTTGTGTGCTATTTTTATTGAAATTTTAATATACGAGCTAAATTATTCCATTTTCCTACGATTATTGTCCATCTATTTATTGCTGTATAGATTTTAAAGAAAGACTCTTCTCTGTTGTTATTATTATGTTTGAAATACTTTCGTTTTCAAATTAAATTTGCTATTTGATAGCTTAAACTGGACTTTGTTTGTACTGAATAAATTTGTCAGATCACCAAATTGTATAGTTCTACGTATATATTCTCAACTTAATTGAGAGAAAAGTTACAGAAAAGAAATGTCGAAGACTGCGGGCGTAGTAATTGCCAGTTTAAGTTACCAAGATTTGAACTTTTCTGTAACTAAAAAGCGGTTGTAAAACAAATTTATTTAATTGCTATGAACTAATTTGTTTTACATACACATCATGTAGCACGATATAATTACACAGTAAAGAGAAAAGACGGGGGTCAATTTTAAGCGAAGTCTGCGAACGGGGATTTTTCTGTGCACAGTTTTTTCCAGGATTATGCACGGTTTGCTGTTTTCCGTGCACTAAAAAATCTTTTGACTTTTTTGTGCACGATTACAGAAAGGTGCACGGCAAAAACACAGAAATGTACACGGAGATGTTTCTGTGCACGGTTTTTGAAGAACGAGGTTAATCTGTACCCTGTCGTTTGATTATTAAATTCTTTTTAGCCAAAAAAATATAGCATGTAGCTATTTACAAATAAAAATTCTCTTTTAGTATTCCCATCAAATTTACGACTGACTTATTATATATACTATATCCCGAACAGGACTTGGAGCACGAGTTGTATCAGCTCTTTTTTTATGATTATGTGTATCACTTGTCGACACAATTGTTTCATTTTGAGAATTAAATAATACACGAACTTGAAAACTGCATTCTGGATATTTTCTACATGACGAACAACGATATGTAACTTTAATGCCATCTTTCACATTTCCCGTTCGAAATTTTGATACTTTGCTATGATTTAAATAAGCATCCAAATCATCTTTTTGTAAATATTTATTAATAAAACTCCAAGCTTTTCTTGACATGATTTTTGTTTAAAGAAAAAATATTTAGAGTGTATTGAGAACAGTGTGGATTGAATTAATTCTTAAAGAGATGAACTCCACTCTACACCAACGTTTAAGATTTATCATACATTTCAGTCAATAAGTCTCATTTGTATTAAACGAGACGTCTGTTCGTAGGTCATCCTATTTGTTTAGGTCATCGGCGTGTAAAACGCAAAAATATCTTTTACTCCTTGAAAAACCGTGCACAAAAACGTCTCCGTGCACCTTTCTGTAACCGTGCATAAAAAAGTCTAAAGATTTCTCA
>CAJNOQ010001500.1:0-30928 GCA_905250885.1 Didymodactylos carnosus | reverse complement strand
CCCAGCTCTCATGCCATTAGAAAGAGGATCATGAAAAACCTATAAAAAAATGGTTCATGAAATTTTAGTTCACTCATAAAGCTAAAGTCCGCCTGCTCTAGCAAAAAATGCCCACTGTGAGTGGCACATATGGCAGGTTCAAGGCCCTTTCAGCTGAAAGACCACAGCTAAATTATCGACACATAACTTCGTACGCAAGAGCTTTGACAAGTCGTGATTTCAAAGATGATCACATAGACGGTGCAGCCATGAGGCCCGATAGGCTCGAGCCACACTAACTTTCAATCCAACAAAGCTTACTAGGTTCCGAGAAAAAATCGATTCTTCTCTGCTGAAGGCTTATGAGCTTTATATATTCAAAAACAAAAAGCTAAATCTAGAATATCTCAGTATGGTGAATTGGCTTAAATAAAGTCTGTTGATAATCTGTTCAAAATTATCCGTTGTTTTTTTATCCAATTTTCCAGTAACTAACTCATCAAAAAATCCTCTTGAAACCATATTCTTACATATAGTAGAACCTTGCCAATCCTCTACGAAACCATGATCTAAAAGTCATAATTATGGCAACATACCACTCGTCGAGGGTAAATAGACTCAAGTTTCAATCAGAGAATACTTTTCTTTGGTATGAGATCGTCAACAAATTGGGAGTTTCTAGAAACCATACTTGAACTTTTTTGACGGTAATATCATAAAGAGCACTATCGAAAACTGTTAAAGTCTGATATTCATCTCAGTTTGATTTGCATTTACTGTTTTAGTTTTCTCACGCAACACGCCGGTTGGTATAACAGAAATGTCAAATCGAGAAAAAAAAATGGTGAAATATATGGGTTAACAACATTACTCTTAACTTCCAATATAATTTCTGCGTACATTTACCAAGGAAAAAACCTCAATGGAGCATGTGACGGATGAATACACATGTTCAAACAAATGAAACAACTTGAATTAAAAACAGACGAAAATGAACAACTAACTGCCATACTAAAGTGATTTCTTTCGTATTTTAGCAATAAAAAGTCTATATCTTTTGGATGTCGACGGTCTGTTGTGAGAGAAAACTTAGTGATGAGAAGAAGTAGCATCGAAAAGAACAATAGTATACCAAAAAATGAGATGTGCTCTTGTCTCAATTGATCTCAGCCAGTAGATTGATTTCAAGATTTCATGTTGTTCTTTATTTTTCTACGGAGTAAACACGCGTTAGCATGTTTTCTCCTGTTTCCTTGCATGAAAAAACACGTTATAATCACCTCTTTGTCATATACTTTATGTAATCGGCTTCTTTCCGATTCAACTCCTTCCCGCTTTTTCTGATCGCTCAAGCACACTAAGGGGCCTAACTGGGTGCCTCACAATGTACGCCTTTTTTTCGGAGTGTTGCTAATTTTCTGAACTCTCGGATTCGATATGGTTAGATGCGCCTTGAAAAGTTTTACGAAACAGGGCAAAATAATTCGTGGAACTCCTTATAACGGGAGTCATAGCTAGTTCCTGAATCGAAAAAATATGCGTATTTAACCCGCATTTTTGGCATATTTCTTGACGTTCAGCTCTCTAGCTTCAAAGTTAGATGATGGGCTGACTATAGAGGAGCTCAGGGACTATTGAATAAAACGTAAATGGGCTCAATCCATTGAGCTGTTTTGGAGAAAAGTGAAAAATATAAATCATAACCGAATTTCGAACAAAAGTAGAAATTGTCAAACGGATGAAAAAACTCTCTTACGGCTAAAATTTTTTTTACATTTTAAAGCTGTAAAAATTGAGATTTGCAGGTAAAATTGAATGCTCTTTCTAACCAGATAGTCGATATTGAAGACAAAAAATTGCCTTCGGTCGCGATCGTTGAACTTGTTTGATTTTTTCACGGAGACTCTTTTGAAAACAGGTCGTTTTGTTCAACTCAAATAACGTCTGCAAGACTAATAATTTGTATAAAAAGTCTTATATACAACGCCTATCAACCTTTACGGTGGATGTTACTTCTGTTTAAAGTGTACGAATGTTTTTGGTCGGCTGCATAACGACATATCAGGTATTCATCATAATAGAATGTATATATGAAACAAAGTAGACAGAAGTATAGTCAAAATCATCAATACCAATACCAATTTCAGTGTACCCTTTTTGGTTTTGTAAGATTTCTTTCAGAGTATTCCTCATTCCACAGAATCGACAAAACCGAGAGTATCTGCATTTGTTACTCAGAGATTCCAAAAAGGGTGTCCCTGCACCGAAATATCCTTTTTTGGTTTTGTACAATACAAAATTTTCTTAGAGAGTAATGCTACATCTTCTCGACTTTTATAAAATCATTCTGCGCCTGTTTTGTAAGATTGAGTTTGGTCGCTAAAAACAGAGTATTATAATTTTGTGGTTCAATATGAAGTGCAGAAATGATGTATGAACGACAACTTCCCTTATTCATCTAAAAATTGGGTTACATAGAAAATTTTACCGAAGAAATATACAGTAATACAAGTACATAAGGACTCTAATACTCTTCAAGCGTTGCAAGCATAGCAATATAAATATAACTTGAACCCAGGAGCAGAAAAATTAGTAATACCTTGGATGACAGCACAATTTCAGATCCTCGCAGGCCTCTGTTCCGTGATCTGTCCTTTAAGAACATTCAAAATATGCACCTAATTATGAAGTAGAACAGCAGAACGAAAAAGAAAACAAAAACAGCAAGCGATGCAATTTCCAGCGGGAGAGAAAAAGAATGATCGGCACATACATTTAAATAATAATTTGTTCTATTCACGTGTGCGTAGTACATAACACGAAGGACGACAGTTTGTTGCTTTCTTGGGTAAGTCTGACGAGCAAGTAATATTGAAAGTCGAAAAATTTGGAACCTAGGAAGACTTCCATGTCGCTATGTATAAAAACAGATCCTTCGCACAAAAAAAATGACGGGGATAAGTTTTGTATAGTCAGCATGTACCTCCTGTTTGACTAAAAATATTGAACAAGGCAATTTCGAAAGGTTGGAAATACTGGAAAATCTTTAGAAATCGTGTCGGTGACATTTTTCTTAATTCAAAGAATAACTGCTCGCTCTATTACTATCAGTTTTTGTCACAGTGTAGACGAAGAAACTTGAGCTAAACTATAATTCTCTTCGAAATGTGAATAAATCAACGCATGAATCATATTTCAATGTCTGCATAGCATAAATACACAATCGTCTGAATTAAGTTACCAAGTATTTAAAACTTCAGCGAACAGTTAAACTATGTACATAGTCTTGTGAAATATAAAAGCAAAAGAAAAGAAAGAAAAAAGCGAACAGACAAATGTTTAGCAGTTGCGAAGAGGAGAAAAGGAAGGTTGGTGCCATGTTCATGCATTTTTTGATTTGCATCGTTGACGTGCAGACTGAAGGTTTGTTTCTTTGCTATTTTATTAATAGTCAAAAGTATCAAAATAGTCGTGTAGAAAGTTTACATCTGCACAAGATCTGTTAAGTTTCTGGATTTTAAAGAACGTTCAACAATTCTGATCAAAATCTTCCCAAGTTTTTTTTGAAAAATCTGCCTGTAAAAATCTTGATCAAGTTTCTGACAAGATTTGATAACTTTGGTAATAAGAATAATAAACTTTGGTAAATAAGAATAACTTGGTAATAAATCTCTGGTAACAAAGAAACTTGGCAATCATTTTAATTATGACATGACTTAGCGGTTTGACAAAAATGTAAATATGACAACTTTGTATTGTAGCACAACACTGTAGAGGACTTCTAAAATTCTGTTGGTCAATAGGGTAGATAAATAAATATGTTATTCTTTTAATCACCATTTTGTTTGACATTGTTCATGCATATATAAGAATAAAAACTTGCACAACAGAATATTGAACATTTTTAAAGTGAAATTCAAACAATGTGTTTGAATGTATGGCTGCTCGTGCACTTTCAACAGTTCTGGTAGTGTTTACAGAGTGCAGCAGAGCTAGCACTGTGGTGATACAGTAGGAAAAAATGAAAATATGGAGTAGAAACTAACATTTAAGATTTTCTTTTACTTTCCCAAATCTGTTAATGAAAATTTTGATTATTGCGTATTAAATTAATCATTTCAGAATCCTTGAAATATCTTGACAAGATCTGTTCAAGATTTATCAAGATAGATTCTGATACAAAACTTGTAGAAAATCTGCAGCACTGCTTCCCGTAAGAATCTTAAAAGATTTCGATAAATCTACACAAATTCTTGAAAGATCTGGGACGAAACTTGAAAAATTTTTGAAGATTTATTAGAATCTACACTCAAGACTTTTCCAGAACCGATTTAGGACACAAAAGCAAGATTGTTAGAATGTAGGCTTTCTGTTGTCTTCCTCTACGATAGGTTTCTCGCTTCTATGCTCTTATTCGGACTATACATGATCTGTGCGTTTTCGCTCTTCTGAGTCCCTCGTCCTGGCCGTGAACACATCTGAAAATCAAGCAAAGTTTATGTAAGAACGTGAAGTCTCTTACAAATATTGTCTGCTCTTAGCAGCCGGTCTTGATTAAAAAATATTTTGCTAAACAAGCGGAATAGCCTATAAAAAAATAATAGTTCGATAGATAAATCTAGAAAACACTTCTGCAAATCGTTGAGTCCATTTTACAGTTTCGAACTATGCACTGTATCAATGGATCGCTTCGTGTTACAATTGATCTAGTTTTCTTTCGTTCCAATCGCCGCTCCTCGATATGGACTATGTTAAAATGACGTCACAATTATAAATGATCAATACTTTGTTGTAAGATTGAAATATCATTTGAGATAATTCAAAATTACTGCAGAATGCTAATCACAGTTAATGCTCTTCTATATGTAGGTCTTCCTTGTATCGCTATATTTGGTATACGCGCAGTAGGTTGCAGAATTGTTTTCAATAACACGGTAATAGTCCGTTCATAACCCATTTTTATTTCGATTTTTAAATTGTTTACATTATTGGGTGAGTGAACAAATGGGTCAACAACTATCCAATGCTAATTCGCAAATTGTTGACTTAACAAACGTGGATGGCGACACTCTCATTTCCGCTGAAATCGTGTCTGAGACTGGTCAGGAAGATATCAATTTATTTTTGTCTATAAAAGTTCCTCCTGGTTCAACGAATTATGAATATCAGATGTCGAACTCTGAAAAACCGTTGATAAAACAAATTCAAAATCATCTATCTCTACTAACTAATGTAGTGGCAATCAACACTCAAAATGACACCACGTTTATGGCGAATGTTCTTACGTCGATTATTACTGATTACAAACGAGTAATACAAGAAATGAAAGATATTCTTGAAAGACAAGAACAACTAAAAACATCTCTAACGAATAAGTTAGAAGATCAGAAGCAACGAAAAGCTGAATCGAATGATCACCAACCCTCGTTCGTATCCAAACTTTCCACTCTATTAAAATCAGCAGAAAAAAATATTTCAACAGTAGTTCATCACTTATTCGAACCGGCAAAGCATAACGTCGATGAATCACCTTTGTCGGCTGATCGAATTACTGAAAGGCAAGTGACAAGAATTCTGCTGAATTTTTCAAATGCCACCGCAGTATTCAAAGATGTTCTACCCATACTAGACCAATTGATATTCGATACGGTCGATGTTTACAATGAACGAAACGTATTCATAGAAATGAACAATCGTTTCACAGCGATTCGTGATGAATGGGAAAAAGAACAAATAAATGAGTCGGAGTGTCATTCTAATTCGAATGCGGCGGCTTCTGAGCAACACAATAACACAGAACAGAAACAAACAACAGGTTAGATTTCCATTATCGACTTCTAAAACCACAGCTTTTCTCCTCGTATTAACATTGACTAACGATTAAAAGCCTAACCTGCTAAACTTGGAGAAATTTTTAGACGGAAACGCATCGAATTCATTGACCTATTTGACATCGATTCGAGCCTTTCCAAATCAACAACTGAAGACATTGCATAAGAAACAATTCACTGGACAATTCACCTCAGTCTTTGTTTTTGCTCATATCGATTTTGATCATACAATCCATGCAAGCAAACAATTCAACAATGGTTCAGTCAATAGTTCAATGTCATTCGAATTTCATCCGAATACATTCAAACAATTGTTTCACATTATTCAACAATTAACAGTAACGACAGCCGAGGAATTGAACGCGAATCTCGTTCAAATTTTGATCATTTGTTTAAGATTATTCACGACACATTTGAAATTTTTATGTGCTGTTACCCCAAATCTTCACCGCGATTTATTAGCAACGAACGAGGATATGAAAAAAACTGTTACAGTTCAATCCTCCGCATCAAACAAAGAAATCAATCTAAGTGAATTTGCAACCAATGATGAGCTACGAACATGGTTTGATACCTTATTGATGTTGGCCTGCAGCCGTGATGGAAAACAACAACAAACTGTAATCTCTAGAGAAGCATCAAAAGCCCTTATTCACGTCCTCGATAAATATGTACCTACGTTTACCGACAAATTATCATTTATTCATAAATACATCTTCGAAAATAAACATCCTATATTAATTGAACAATTAATAACAGAACTAAATACAAATGCAACATTGCTAAGCTGGATCGAAGTTCTTTGCGATAACGACGACAATAAATTAGAGAAAAGAGCAGCATTTAACATCTTGTATTCATTCACTGATATTTATTTAAATTCTTCGAGTGATATGACAACACAACGGATTCAACAAGTACTACAAATGTTTCAGCAACTGGTCTTCGTTCGATTCCTACAAAGACAGGAATTATCAACCTCTTCTCTTATCATTAAATATATCACACATATATTGAGTCATTCGATAGATAAACGAGCTATAGTGAACGATTTATTGAATTCCATTCTCGTTGGTTTGTATTTAATGACAGAAATAGAAAAACAATTTAGTCTTGCAACGATTCAACCGATATTCACAGCTATTTTACCATTAACAGCAGAATTCGTATTACAGAATACAGCCAACAAAGAGATGGCAGAAAATAATCTGCACTACAATTATTGGCTATTAGGCAAAATGAGTCATGTTTTGATGGTTGGCCCACCACAAGATCCATTAGAAGTGAAATATCTCGATAAATTAAAATCACCCTTGTTTGCCGGTGGATGTGAGAGAATAACTACCCAAAACAATCAATATCTATTGGATTTATTCGAATCCAACATCACCGTATACAGTCAGTTCAATATAGTTGATCACAGGCAACAATTATCGTCCGATCATGAATTTTTAATGTCAGTCTATAATAACACAGATCAAGGTGCACAACTAATATCGAAAATGAGAATGTATGTCAAAGACAAACAACGTTTATTACAAAAATCGATTGAACAACAAGCAAATGGAGCTTGTGCCGCACTATTTGCTGTCTATATTAAACATTATCGTCGAATCAATCTGGCCAAATATGAACTTTCTCGAACAATTGATCAAAAACCACACAGTAAACTGTTGTCCATTTTTGAATATGCTAATCGCGTACAAACATTATTTGCTACAACAAGAGGACAAGGTGGCGATTGTAACGAACTTTATGAACAGATTAAAATTAAAACACAATTTCTACTAACATCTGTCAAAGAAAGTCATTTAATTCCGATCGTTAGTGAAGAGACCATGACAAATATTGAAGAAGAGAACGGATTGAAATTAAAACGTCAGTCATCACGAAGAAAAATTGAAAAACATGCTTTTCGATTGCTGCGACATATGCTACAAGCTTGTATTCGATTAAAAAAATTGATCTTAACGAAGAAGAAAGCGATCGAACAAAAGCAAGATAATGAAAGTGTTTTAAATCGAGCTATTGATACCTATGTTTATGGTGGTCTTTCAAAGGATGGAAAAAAACTGGAATCAGACGAACTCGTTCAATGCATGTCTCGTCAGGATGAAAGAGCAATAATTAGACTGATTACATACCGATTTATTCATACATTCATCGAGAAAGTGTTCAATATCGATGATAAAAATCGATCTCTGACACTTCTAGCAATTTGTTTACCACATTTGAGGTGTACAAATGTTGAATGGTCCTATTTGGAAAATATTTCAGCAACAAATATTCAATTGAAAGATGAAATTGGAAAAGTCTATTATTTAATCATTAAAACCATTCTTTTCTACTTATTACAATCAACAATTGCCCAACAAATGATATCAGTACGAACTATGTTCAGTTTACTTAATTTATCCTACAAATCAACAGACATTTACTATCTGCATAACTGCAAATTTCTTGAAGCATTATTTACACCGTTTGTCAGCTCTGTTGAAATATCAGACCGAACTATTTCGCTTGGTGCAAAATTAATCGGATACAACTGGTTTCGATTGTATGTATTAAAACTGTGTGAAAACTTTGAAATAGAAGAATGGAAAGATAAGAACAATTTAGTCTTAGAACAAAAACAAGAAATCGTCTTTCATCAATTGATTTTAAATCAGCTGAAAGGATTGAAGCAATTGTCATCAATCGATACAGAAGATAAAGTTGTGAAAAGTGCCGAATGTAGAAAGGATTCATTCAACAATGCTGCCATTGGATGGTTCATAAAAGCACCAGCTAAAAATGATCTGTCATCGAAATTCGAAGTCGAACTTTGTACAAATCAATGGTTGATGCTCCTACTTCGGTGTGCGCATTTGTATGAACATGTACGATCACTTTGTGCCACTGTTGATTTCATTGAAGAACTATTGTACATTTATCAAAACAGTGAAAATCAAGCTACGATTTTACTTGCATTGAAAGTTTTACGGAAACTAATATTATTTTTACCAGAGAGTACTGACGGAACGTCAAGAACACTGATGAAGAGTCTTTTAACTGATATTTTATTTTCAATCGGTGATAATCTCAGTTCATATCGGATGACACGAGATATTGTCACCGAACTAATCTACATTTATCGTGCGATCACGTCGTTCAAATCATCGTGGTAAATGATGGCCACACAAATGATCTTCGATACTATCACATCGAGTTTGAAATCATTTGAATCTGTTGAAAGAAATCAATTAAACAACGTTTTAGCATCACTCTGTGTATTGGGTGGATATGTTCAACCATTTTGCTTGGGTACAGTCGTACAAGTCTATGTGGGCGATGAAATCAATGCTGAAACTCAATTAGCAGTGATCATAGATATTGATACAAATGCTCGTAATTTGGGCACACCTGATGCATTACCTTACTTGGTTCAATATTCAGAAACAAATAAAACTGAATGGGTTATCGCCGACAAATTAAGAGTCGACATCGATGTTCTACCGCCGAATCTCCTCGCCTTGCCGATTGCGGATGAATCGATACATTCACTATTCGATGCATTGGCATATTTCATACAGATCGATATATCGACAAAAGAATCTTTAGTCTTATTACAATTGAAACGTCGATCTATCGCCGCTTTATATCGGCTATTAACTAGTAAAAAGCTTGTCGACATTTTTATGCAAAAACCGTATGCATCCATTATTGCCAAACTATCCACATCGAACTTATTCAGAAACAATCATCGACAACCAGCTGATTTACGTCTATCGAATAAACGACATTTAGAACAATATTGTTTAAGCTTAGATCGATGTGAACACTTGAAGCAAATACTTGAAAATACTAACGTAACGAGTAAAGATGAATCTTCATTTATTAATTGGATTGATGTTCCATTCAAACAAGATCGACTGACTGTTGATCTTTCATCAACTGAATGGAAGCCGAACGCATCAAAAACAGACGTTCAACTGTTTAAACGAGGTCGAAGTGGAAATGATGAAATTAAAATTGTGCCAATGTGGTCCCAACTCTCCAGCAAATGGCTATTAGAAGACTGTGGTACGATACATCGATTTCCAGGACGGACTTATTTGATTTCAGAAAATTCAGCTGCGTCTATGACAACGTTCATTGTTGATAATTTACGCTTGAGCGAAGGTAACTGGTACTTTTGTATTCGATTGATGGAGGGTAGTCGCGCTCAAATCGGATGGGCAACGACCGGATTCAGACCCAGTAACACGATTGGAATTGGCAATGATAAATATTCGTGGTCTTTCGACGGATCGCAGGGTACACTCTATAGTAATGCAGAATTTCCGTTTCTATCTGAAGATGTTCGTTGGAGCATGAACGATGTTTGCGGTTGTGGAATTAAAATTGATTGTGATAATATTCAAATTAACTATTGGTTAAATGGGCACTTCTTAGGTACGGCTTTCTCACATCAATCACCAATCGGTTCGACGACAACAATATGCGATATGTTACCAAATGGACGTGGAGCAACCTATTTTCCCGGTGTTACTTTAAAAGTAAATGATTCATCAATAAGTTGTTGTGAATTCATATTTAGTCCAGAAGATATGTTCGAGTGTCCATTACCGAATGGTTACAAACCATTGTTAGTGTCAACATTAGTCCATACTGTTGCTTATCCTTACAGTGCCTATTTGGTAGGTGATAATGTTCAAGATTATATTCACAGGACACGAAGTGCTAATTCGTCCGCTTTTCTACGTGATTTTGTCAACGGTCATCACCTTGAAAAAGCCACATTTACCTTCGATCATCATCAATTAATATTACCGGAAGAAAGCGGCGGTTTTCCGTTGACCATCGATTATCACGAATCATTAACAATTAGCTTCGATTTTCGAATATTAACAAAATTTGAAAATGTTGATATTGTATTATTGACATTCACTACACCGGATATATTTTCAATACAAATACCATTGAGTAAAATCAATGATGAAACACGAACGGCAGTTGTATTTCATTCAAATGATCGACAAATGAAAATCTACATTAATAATGAGTGTCGAACATTCGAAATTCCGATCATGACAAAATTCATTGTGCAGCTTCTGCCAACAATGACTGCTGGAATTCAAAATCTAGCTATTTGGAAATATGCTCTGTCGGAAGAACATATTCGACGTCTATTCACTTCTGGTCTATCCTATGTAGCACTTGATTATCATCGACTGAACACACATCGAAAACGGGCGAATACATTTACATTCATTGAAAAACAGCCACACTTTGAAAACGATTTATTCGTTCCATTGAGTGAACCATTCGATGAAAACAAATGGGAGAAGACAAAAAACGAAGCAGACAATGATGAATGGAAATATTTCAAATCGATCAATGGAATCAATCAATCAACAATACAATTAGTCGGAAACAAAACTTATCTCGTTTTGGACAAATCTAGTGATCCATGGTCTGAATATACACTTATACTCGATATTTTCATTGCTAATTTTCCGACGAAGAACGAACAATTGACACTGGTGATATTGAATTCACAATCAGAAATTTATATGACACACGATGGTCAACTTTGCCTATCGGTTGGTAATGAAACGAATATTAAAAGTGAATCTATATTGAAATTAACTGAATATGTACGTTTGCTCATTTCTGTTCAAGAGAAATCCATCAGAATCTATGTCAATGGATTATTAGAGCTCGATGGTAGTGTGGATGGTGAACAATTGACAATAAAAGAGAAGCGAATCGATCTATTCAGGGAACATGATTTGACAAAGAACACGACCGGTGATGATACACTTCGAATTGAATGTAAATCGATTACTTATCTTAACAGCGCAACTGTGAATATCGACGAGCAGATGAAATCATCAAACTATTCGTTAGGAACATTAGTTACACCTCCGTATTCTATCGTCGCACCGAGTTTGCTTTTAATTGGATACGATGAAACGTCGATTAAATCTGTTGTGGAACAAAACATAACGGCAAACATTCAGTCGATTGATACGATTCTACGTGAACAGAACGACAAACGTCGTGAAGACATATTGTCAAGGTTCGATTCAACGATTGATAAAGAAAAATTGAAAGATATACTCCAATTTTCCGAATTCGATACTGACGAAAAGGTTGCAGCTCTTGGTGAAATTATTCTCGCTCGTTGGAATGAGATACAAACATCACCATCATTGGTCGACATCACTGATGTATCATCGGACAAGAAATGGTTTCGTCAAGCTGTTCGTCACTTAAATATCGACGATAGTCTCGTCGAATGGATCCGAGACAAATCAACAACGATCGAAGAAACCGATATCACTCATCAACTATTTGATTTGAATCGACCTGTACAAGAACAAGCAATGATGAGAACGGGACTCGAAGATCAACGGAAAAAAATTAAAAAATCAATTCAGTATTCTCATCGAGAAATAGTACGTCAACAATATTGCGAGTCGCGTGTTGGTTGCGAACATGGATTGATATCGATGTATGCACATTATACGATTCTGAATATGTTAAGAGTTTGGTCCAATGATGGATCAAGTTTATTCCCATTGGAGAAATTTGGTGATTTTACATTCATTGTGACATTATTGCGATTATTAGATTATCATTATATTTATACACGTTTGCATACAGATGAAAATGTTGATCGAATGAGTTTGTTAGTTAATTCAATTTTGAAAGTCGAAACTAACGAATTACTCAAATATCATACGACGACACACGATAAGATTACTAGTGAAATACTACAACACAAAGCTCCCTTACTTTATCAATTACAAAAGGATGTCATTGTTCAATCGATTCAATTTTTATCGAACCCATCATTATTATTCTATGATTATGGTGACGAATCAACAGTGATCGATAAGCAATCATCGATCAAACAACCGAATTTTAATTTCATTCTTAAATTAGTCAATCTATTCGTCAAATTGCTGACCGATAAATCTACAATAAAACAAAATGAAATCGATTTTCTTGTTCCACTCTTGTTTCCGGTACCGTTAATCAATCTGCTATTCGATCTATTTCTCTTAAGTCCAATGCATCAATCGAAAATAGTCATTCTTCACTTATTTTCTGGGTATGTGAAAACATTGTCTTTCACGGAAGACAAATGTGAACATTTTTTTGCTCAAAATTCTCGGAGTTTCTCACGGAGGAAAATAAAGAGGAGCTGTGAAAAGTTGGGTTTCTGCAGATCTCCTAGAAAGCTGGTTTTGATCTCTAGAAGCTGCCAAAGGTGCTATTTAAAATTTTTACCAGACAAAATTTGACGAAAATCTGACATGTAGTTGCCGAGGAAATCGATCCCAAAGTCAATGTTGTTTATCATCGACCCACGTTGCCAGTTGTAACCCTTGAAAATTAGTTCTTATAGACAACTTTCCGAGCTCTGTCGAATGGCTGTCTCAGATTTTTACGAAAAGCTTTCTTTAGATCATTAGTGAGCGTTCCCCAGTGGATGTTTTTGGCAAAACTGACTTTTGTGAGCCTGGCCCGGCCACTTTTGGCACAACTTTTTTAAAAACTCGAGATGTAGACTCTGTCTAACTCAACACAGGCTATAGTCTAAACACAGTGGAATTCTGCCAGGTTGAAGTCGATGTAAATCTGGGCTGACCTACGTGGAAACACCCACGAATAATCTAACAGAAGATGACAACATCTCGTTTCTTTTCAGCTTAATGCAAACAAGCAACAATTTCAATTTAAGCAGACATATTCAACATTTCCTGTTCCATTTATTCGTTGAATTGCCACCAAACCCAACATCGATGGATAGTCGAATGATGAAAACATTTCAAATAGCCCTCATGGACTTAGTGTTTCTGCTCTTCGAGAGACAAAAATATCAACAAATTACGACAAATATACCAACCCATTCGAACGAATTCTTGGAATTCGATTTTTCTCAATTTTCTCAAAGTTTCCATGATCTATTGATGGTTATCGATGTTATCAATGCTTTGACCGATAAAACTAAACAAACGCCGTTTCCTGAAGTATTCGTACTACAGTCGATTGTTCTGTTGGACGACCATCTTCAGTTCACTGGCGATGATATCGAAAAATCGAACAGCCATTTCGATACAAATGCTGATTTACAGCTGATTAGTTTTATGAATAGTAGTCCGCTCATGAATCTTTTATCCATTGAGTTCATCAATAGTCTACCGACCGAATCCATACCAAATCCGGCATACTACAAAACCTATCCATCCTTATGGCACATTCCAGCCATTTGTATCCAAACTCGTGCAAAACTTCTCTATCAATTCAGTATGTTTGTGGCAAAACTTGTATCAATTGTCGATTTCAGTCTATTCCCAGGACAGAGTATTCTGACAGATAAAATTCGAACAGCCAGAGCATACATGTTATACGAAACGAAATTTCAATTGTTTAGCAGAACCCTAGACGTTACCACAGAATCCGGTGATATGCCTACAGTCAATTTTGATACAGTTAGAGCAAGTGCTATCGCCGATCATGGCTTACATACTATGTTCAGTCAAGCTTACGAGCAGTTGCATAAGGATGCCCATTTAACGTTTCGAAAACAGAACGACCGCCTATGGCGTGCACAATATCTTGCCATGCATAGTAATGATCAAGGTGGACCCTATCGTGATTCTATATCGCGTATTTGTTCTGATATATGTAGTACACAATTACCATTATTCATTTTGTGTCCAAATGGACGGACAAACAGTGGTTTGAATCGTGATCGTTGGATTCCGAATGTATTTCCGCTCAATAAACCGATTCCAAATCGAGTCAAAAAACAATATCGATTCATTGGACAATTGATGGGCATGGCGATACGAAAGAAACATTATTTAGATTTGAAATTTCCCATTTTACTATGGAAACAACTAGTCAGAGAACAAGTGACGATCGAAGATATTGAGGCCATTGATATGCAAAGTTTCACAATGATCAATGAAATGGAGAAGACTATAAAACAGAGCAATCAGTCAATGGATATTGACGGTGACATCAATGATTTGTTCAGTAGTATCTTGGATGAACTTCGATTTGAAGTTATCAGTTCAGCTGGACAAACTTATGAACTCGTTCCGGATGGTAGAAAAATTCCGATTACGGTTTCTAATTTCAAAGAATACTGTACAAGTTATCGTGAATATCGTCTAAACGAGTTTCATCGACAAATTGAATTTATTCGTCAAGGCTTATACAGTGTTGTTCCAGGATATTTCTTGAGTTTGTTTACAGCCGGGGAACTAGAAGAATCAGTATGTGGAAAAGGTGAAATGGATGTGGAACTATTAAAACGGAATACTAGTTACGGTGGTGATTGTACTCAAGATTCACCATGTATTCAGCGATTTTGGACAGTTCTCAGTGAAATGTTCACTGAGGAACAAAAAAAATTGTTTCTGAAATTCGTCTGGGGACGATGCACATTACCAAGTCAAGATACAGATTTTACATCGAAATTTACAATTAATCCATATGATATATCCAGTGGACCGGTGGATGGAGCGCTTCCAAGTAAGTAGAGTCTGGCACTCGCAATTTCGATGATGAAATCTTCAAGTAGAGCAACTTGAGAATTTTTATTCAGAACAAGAGAGTAAAGAGAAAGAGAGAGCGCAAGTAACAGGCGGCAGCTAGCGGGTCACCTTTTTCCATTAGAAAGAGCATGGATGATACTACACAAAACGATATTGAACAAATTGAATACAATCCGTCTCGTCACATAGCTCGAAGCTTCGTTCAAACATCTTCCAGCCTCTTTTTGTCAAGTTCTTTAGCCTTTTGCTTAATTCTTCGCTCGACACGTTTGGAGGAATATCCGAACGAGCGACGAATGGTACGCTTCTCTCGTTCAAACGTTCTTTCACAGCATTGAATAATAAGTATTCGCCAAATCGAGTCAGAAGATCTAAGTTGCATCTGGATAATACTTTTTGACGAATATAATTCGTCTTTCGTTAACACATGCGTCTTCGCGAATAGCTTTCTGGCTTCTGCGGATGTACAGACTAGAAATTCCTTTTGAGAACATAGCCATCCAAATCATCACTTTTGTTTGCTTTTGAAATTTGATATTGGGAGGAGTCATAGCTAAGTCGGTTGAATAGAAGCAACCGATTAGCGTCGACATTGTTTCCTCATAATCTCAAGTATTCTTCATGGCCCAAAATGAGGTCATAAGCGCCCAACACTTTACGATAAATTTTGAGTCAATCTGTTCTTGATCTCTGCTGTCCATTATCGGAGCTTTTCGACGTTTGCTGACAACAACAGATGTTCATCTGCGTGAAATGGTTGACAGGTGTATCCGTAAACGCCGTACCATTTTGCGTTCACTGAAACCATACCGATTGTTCACGAATTTAATGATATGTTTTTAAGTTTTGTCAGATATTTTGACGCTACGGGCACTTCAAGGCACATATTTTATGATTCTATGTTTTAAATATTTTCTCGATATAGAATATATGATTCTCTGGAGAATATTTTGTTTTTAAAATAATTTCGGGGAACCACGCAGTGGGCTCTCCACTATCGCGAGAGAATCAACGACGGCTCGTTGTCGAGAATTTGTTTCGAAGGCGGAGTCAAGAACATGGATGGCGAGAAAGAAAAGGAAAGAACAACCACGAATAACATGGGGAACGGGACATATGAGCGAACGGTACGAGCACCGATGGAGAGTAAAACGTGGTATGGATGCACGAAAAGCAAACTTGCACTGCAATTAATATTCGAACATATCATACACCGTTGGATACAGGACTTCCAGGCGGCCAAGAATATATGTACCATGATTTTTCTTGACATCTTCAAAAATTAAAAACACTCGAAAGATGTCAAAAATAAGCATTTTTCGTCTTTCTTGTGTTTTTTGAAATAATGTTGCGAGATGCAATGCTCTAACTTACTTTTCTTGATTCAGCGTTGAGCAATACAAATATCGTATTCGGAAATAGAATCAAAAACTGAGTGTATTTCGAAATTTTTAGTTGATTTTTAGTTTTGGATGGAAATCTCGGTAATTTTGCAACGTGAAAATTCGGAAAACATTAAAGTAGTCGGATATAGGATAGAAATACAACATCATTCAACTAAGTTTTTAATCCTAATTCCAAATATGATATTTTTGGTACTCAGAAGTTGGGTTCTGAGCGAGGAAATTGAGAATTACCGGTAGAATTCCGAGTTTTTCGCCTACGCTATAGAAAAACTAATTTTTCTGAGAGAGGAAAAGGAATTTTTGGAAAAGGTTTTCGTAACTTTAAAGCTGAGGATCTAGCGGATGTAATCATGTAAAAATATTGGCTCTAGCTTCTCTAGAAAAACTTGTGATAAACTTGCAAAATTATATTCCGTTTTTCGAGCCAAAGACAGTGCGTAGTTTTTAGTGAATAGATTTTTGTTCTAAAAATGTTCTAAAACCATTTCTAATTCAGTTTCCAATGCTGAATCAGAAAAAGCAAGTTAGAACATTCCACCTAGTAACATAATTTCAAAAAACGAATTTCAAAAAAGACGAAAAAATATCCGTTTTTTGACACCTTTTGAGCTTTTCTAATTTTTCGACCAGAAAAAAGTGTCAAAAAAAGTCAAGACATATATATTCTTAACTGCATGATATATTTGAAAATGAATTTCACTGTAAGTTCGCTTTCCATGCATCTTACAGCACTGGAAAAAATTATGGAACCACTGTATTTGTGAAATTTTTCGATGAAACTGAGTAGCTAGTTCAAATTTGAATACTGATTTGGATAGTTCTTGAAGCTCTCGATCAAATGCAGTATGCGCCAAAATTCCAGCAAAAAGGTTTCGAAGAAAGTTTTCTAGTAAACCGCTATAGCGGAGCTCTGAGTCATAGAGAATTTTACTAAAAGTATTTCAATATAGCCATCTAAAAGAGGATAAAATTTTGAAGAAAATGAAGGAACGCACAACCGTCTACGATCTTTCGTTGCAAAGTTACAGCCATCGATCCCAAGAAATAGTATAATTTACGGAAAAAACGCTAATAATCGCCTAAAACCTAAGCAGAAGCACATCTCTGTGAATTGTCTGATGCCTGTAATTTTGCAACGAAAGATTGTGGAGGGTTGTGCATTCCTTCATTTTCTTCAGAATTTTATGCTCTTTTAGATGGCTAGATTGAAAATACTTTTAACAGAATTCTCTAGGACTTAGTTCAAAACCTTTTTGCTGGAATTTTGGCGCATACTGCATTTGATAGAGAGCTTCAAGAACTATTCAAATCAGTGTTCAGATTTGAACTAGCTACTTGGCTTCATCGAAAAATTTCAAAAATACACTGGTTCTATAATTTTATTCATTACTGTATGTATATATATATGTGCCTGTAACTCAAAAGACGGCAGTGAACGCGTTGTAAGACGAGCAAAACAATCAGGCGGTTCGCGTACGGAAAGAAAAATAACAATCAAAAAAGCAGAGAGAAAATACAAACAAAGAACGACGAAAGATCTAGGATCGGTTCGAGAAAGCTAGAAACCTGGAGGAGCGAGCAAGTACGAAATTTGATTTTTTAAGGTTTAAAAGGTGACCGATTACATTTATTGTGGGTCTTGTCAGTGTGGGTGGTGTTGCTTTTACAAAACGTTTGCTTAGTCTTGAAGTATACCTCGATGAGATATGAAAACGCTCAGCCACATTTTTGCTTCTGGACCTTTTTCGAGTACTGTAGTAGGGATTACTAGATCTTTGCAAGGCATTTACAGAAAACAAAAATAATTAAGCGTAAAACGAGCTGCTATGGCTGATTGAGTGCTGAAAATATTGGCCAAAACAGACAAGTTCATTTCCGATATATTACAGTTTTGGAAGTAGTCGAGTTTTTTAAATATTATAGGGGTATTTATGAGAACATTTTGTCCCGTAAAAGAAACATCTATTTTTGTCCAAATTTTCAGTACATTCTAGTTTTAGGTTATCACCGGGTATCCACGGATGCCACAAGTCTTTTGTTCTTTTTTGTGCTATCCTGTTGTTTAGTAAAATTGAATCTTATCTAACTTTTCGACGGAAGACTTTTTAGCCGTTTTTTCTGTGAATATAGGTGGACAACATAGTAAAATTACTGCAAATACAATCATTTTTGGGCTTTTTACACATCATGGAATCTTCGCAGACGTTACCTCCTAACAGAATACCTGCTGAAGTGAGAATTCCTATTTGATATTACTATTGGCATACTGAACAATCAGAGTACCTTTCTTGCGTGCATATATAACAAAGTTTTGTTTTTTATCTTTTAGGATCGCATACATGTGCTTTTGTTCTTGATTTACCTGAATATTCGTCGGCTGATATCATGTATAATCGTTTGAACTATGCTATTACCTATTGTGCAAGTATCGACGGGGACGGCAACATGAACGAAGCTCCTACAGCGGATGTCAACTCTGACTGGTCTGCAGATGAACACCGATGACATTGATTCTGACAGAGTCTCTCCTATGACAAATAACAATATCGTTTCTTTATTCGACTTGTTGTTTTGGTATTTTAGCTAATTATGCGCAAGTACTCACTTCTCGACTTTTTTCATCTGATTATTAAACAAAGTTTCCGATGACAATTTCATGATGAAATATTTTCTTAATTCATTCAAGATTTTCCTTCTTTCATATAGAGCGCACGCTCGATTAAAAGCGAAGGAAGGAAAATGCCTCGTGATAGAGCAACCGAATATCGACACAAACGGGGTTAGTCCAGTTCATTTACCCAGAAAATTAACTAAACTCAGTTAGTCCATAGCGGTTGACACTGAAAAAGCAAATGATAACTTTTCTTATGGATAGCATACATGTGGCCCATAAATATCTGTACGATTTTAATCTCAGACACTAACAAGGAAAAATCTAACTAAATTTCTTGCAAAGATCAGAATCCAGTGTTCTAAATCTCGAGATTAGCTAGGCTTTAAGAACTATTTTTCAACATGATTTCTTTAGAGTCGAAATACAAAAGTCACTTTTTTTGAAAAAAGCATACGGTCGTTCGAAAAAAGTAGGCAATAATGCCGATAAAAATCATCGAAACAATTCCACCCTTTGACAAGGACCGATGTAAACCTAAAAAGTTTTCTGAACATCTTCTAAAGATCCGAAGGAGGGTTGCAAGTATTTCCGATCGATTCGCCATGATAGACTATCTATATTCTGTAACTTTTATTATCCGTAGATGACTTTTTTGTGTTATCAAAATTGACTGATTTCTCAACTACAAAATAAGTTTGCTTAGCATTTTATTTCTCTGGATCAGTAAATATTTTTATATTATTGGTTATATTTTAGATCTGGATCTGAATAAAACAACTACAGCATCAACGGAGCAGAATATGTATCCTGATGCAATTCAGAAATTATATTTTCTATATTTATTCGTAAACGAATCAAAAAATACAGTTTCGCAATTACTCTTCAATAGATCAACTCGAATCGTTAAACGAGATGTACAACTGCATTAGATAAATAATTTATGAGATAGTTAATCTTGTATCCATTTCAATGGAATTGTGAACGATGCGCTGTTATGTTTGTGTTTGTGCCGTTTGTAATCACTGACGAATGTACTCGAACTCTTTTACACTGAATTATTTTGTAGAAATAATTTCGAAACAATCGACTTGTTAAACAGTGTAAATAGAAATTCGATGAAAAATTTATTGCCATTATAAATGTCGTAATTGTTCCGATTTGTAATACTTGTGATGTAGTTAGATTTAAACGATCAATATTTGACAAAAGAATATTAAATATTGCCATTGGTGCTGTTGTTATTATAAATAGAAGAATCGTTGTTATTATTAACATGAACATTTGTTTTCGATATAATCTCGTTTACGTGGTATTCTTTGTTGTTGTCGTTGACGATTATATTTTAATTAAATAGACATATCAATTAATGTCGATGCTAATATCAGAACAGGTAGAATCATTTGTACGATGGTGTAAACTATTGGCCACATGCGTTTATAAAAGTTAACATAAGCATCATTCCTCATCGATACACCACAAATAATACGCTGACTGGCCGATAGTTCTCCAAAATCATTCACCAACAAATGACTGTTAATGCCGATTGATAGAAGAAGAAGAATTCCAATGGTGTATAATATTGAACTGATTGTACACACCTTCTTCGATTCAAATGGATAACGTATACGAAACCACCGATCAACTGAAATCATAACTAGAAAATAGGCTAAACACAACGTTGTCAATGATTGTAAAAATATTCGAAGCCGATAGAGCAAGTTTGAACTTGTTTTCAATTCAAGGCCAGTATAAAGAAAATCAAATAGCGATATCACTAAATACAATGTATCAGGTATCGATAAACATAAGAATAAGAAACTTGTGGATATTCGACGTAATGTCTTTTGGCTAAATACTAATAAACTACACAAGTTTCCAAAGCACCCGAATAGGAACAAACACCCATAACCATACAAAGCCAAATTTCGTTCAATATCCGTCACCCCAATTGAAGGTCCTCCTCCTTGTGGACTATTGATAGGTGATGGTCCTGCAGGTGGTGGTTCGGAAGGTCGCGGTCCTGGTGGTGACCCGTGAGAGTTAAAACCGGTTGTGAAGATACATAAGAATCGTAAATGAAGTCAGTCTGCTTTCTTGATGATGCTCGAAAGTACTACAAACTGAAGAAAAGGATTCTAAATTGATTAAAGTAAAAAAGGGATGTAAGTGAAAGTCTTTTAAAAAATGTTTCAAATATACACGACTATGTATCGTTCGTTTCAATTATAAATCAACACATATCCGTCTTAATTAAACTGCTTTACAAAGCTACATTGGCCCTTCCTTGCGACCCTAACTTTTCTGCTGTTCCGAAGAAAATAAGCAAAATAAAAGAAAAATAAACGCGTTATGTTTGATGTCTAATTAAGTTGAATGTATGTGCGATTAAGTAATTTGATTGCATCCAATTAGCCATGGGTGGTCGTCAAGTGTTTTCCATATAATAACCAACTCACTGTTGATTTCCTCGTAACCGTTACCGTTCAGATCAGGATAATCGATGTGTGATTTACCAGTTTCTAGCCACACGATTATTTGTACATTTGAACGGAAGAGATGTTGAGTGAAGGCATCCGCGATCGTCTGCGGTAACCGTTTTGATATAGATTTGCTTAACTTTCCTGAATGAACTTTCTTGCAACGATGACTCTGGCTTCGTCTAATGAATTTATCTGACAACCATAACCTATAAATTCAAGAATTGCATAGGTTGGCTAAACGTAGGTCACTTACAGCAGATCAGTGGTTTTTCTGCAGCGATAAAAGCTTTTGAATGCAGTAGATATTGACCTTTTGCATCAGTTCTATTGCATATATGTAATTTCGTTGCCAGCCACGGTCCACAAAATGATTAGATCTACTATCCGTATTAAAAAGCAGTGTCCCTGGCTATTTCGCGAATAACTTTTGATAGAAGAGTGTCAGAGACTTGTGGTTTTCAGTTTTTGAATTTAGACACTTTTGCCGTGACGTCTTTTAGCAAGCGAAAACTCCTTTCTCCAAAAGTTGGAAACCCGGGTTTCCCGAGGATCTTTGGAAAACTACCTGTAGTTTCGAAACTTTTCATAGAAGTTTTCTTTCTTTTTTACATGAGTCTGTACATCTAAGTGTCCTCTTTTCAAATCCGAAAGGATTAAGTTTCTATGTTTCAAGGTTTCGGAGTTACAGGCGTTTTCCGAGGACAGGTCTGTTTCCTTTTTGTCTACTTGGCCTAACTCAAAAACACATCAGACGTAGGTAATCAATCATGTTGATGACGTGGCAGTGTTTGTTTTCGTGTGCAAATCAAAATAAGTCAGAAGATGAAAAAAGCTGAAAATCAGTTTTTGACCTTTTACCTGCATAATTTAAAAACTCTCTAGCTCGGTCATTTCAACTTCAATATGGCTCAAACTTTCAAAAGGAACTCAGACTAAAAATCATCCTTAGATTGGAGGGAAGAAAGACGGAATAGAAGTCACTGACTGTAGACGGTAGTAGCAACGCAAATAATGATGCAAGAAAATGTTTGTTATCATCATTGTTTAATGTGTTGCGTATATGAAGTTTTCCTGCTTTTTCCCAAAGGCAATTACACGACCACGGCCTTGAGAGATAGAAACGTAATTCTTTCGAATTTGAAAAGAGGACACTCAGATGTACAGACTCATGTAAAAAAGAAAGAAAACTTCTATGAAAAGTTTCGAAACTACAGGTAGTTTTCCAAAGATCCTCGGGAAATCCGGGTTTCCAACTTTTGGAGAAAGGAGTTTCCGCTTGCTACAAGACATCACGCAAAAGTGTCTAAATTCAAAACTGGAAACCACAAGTCTCTGACGCTCTTCTATCAAAAGTTATTCGCGAAATAGCCAGGGACACTGCTTTTTGGTACGGATAGTAGTTATAAGATTCTACTTTTAGTAGATAGCTGTCATCTACAGCAACGACGGTGTTCTCACACTTGGTAGTGCCAAAATCATATCTCAACAATCGGAGCAATTGACGAATTGACATCCGACAATTGCCATTTTGTTGCTGATGATCATTGGCAAGAGTTGTTCGATCAATGAGTATGGACAAATTTTCAAAGTTGCTACTGTAGAAGATCGAGAGAATTAAAATGTGTGTCACATGACTGAATAACCGCTGTATTGTAGCAGCAAAATTCGCAATATTTTTCATGTGAACAAATAATCGAGCGTCAACTTCGATGTGGTCGAATTCAAGTAACATATCTCCTTGACATCCTTGTGATTTTAATCGATAACATTTGTTATCCGAACCGGCAACGTAAATCAATTTATTTTGAGGCACCAAACAAAACTGTTGTAGCCAGATGTCGCGAACACACAAGGCTAATGCTGCTCGATTTCCTTTGAGAAGATGTTGTATTCTCATTTTTTATATTCTAGTCTTGATGTTGGTTCTAAATGATGCGTGTTTCTTTCGACTTGCCGTGCGGAATGGCAATTACATGGCCAGAAACTCTTCATGGAATGGTGCCACTATTTTTTGCTCATAATGGACGAAAATATGCAAAACTCGGGACAAGAAATGTAGCCGATCTTCAGTGAATGCCCCACAGCAACTCTCTCTTTGTCTGGAAAAATTATTTGTCGTGAAATGCACTGATTGTCCATTTTCCAGTATTCCGATTGATCAAGCGATAGAATGTAGTATCAATCGATTATGTATGAGATACTACAGAAGACTACAGCCCATGCAATGAAAGGGTATTTAGTCCAGGTAAAGGCAATGACCGACGTGTTCAGGAAACTCAGTAGTCAAGGAGCAGAGCGTTTTTGTCAAACGCTATTATTTAGGACAATAATCTGTTCCGCCACCGATGACATCGTCGAAATCGAGACCAGTCACAACGACCGTCACATCGAATGTCAACAAAATAGACTGGAACTGGATATGCATGATTTACAAGTGATAGTGACAAAGTTAAATGAAGAAAAACTATTTTGCAATGATAAACACAATTTAACCGAACTGTTTTCCGGGAAGATAATTTATGATGCAATTGTAGATGATATTTGCCCAAGTTTCGATCTTGGTGAGCTGGAACTGAAAAAGTTAATTAAAGAGCGAATAATTGACAGAACAGTTGATATCGATGCCAAAGTGAAAACGTTGAAGTTGATTGATACAGACACTTACGGAATCAACAAACCAAAAACGCACAAAAAAGTAGGTGTTCACTAGTTGCATTCTATCTACTATTACTCTAAGTAGTAATCGTGGTTTAACTAAGATAACTATCTAAACTATGTGATAATATCACATAGTTTTTGAATACTGTAGACCCGTCAATGTCTGGAATCGAAATCGTGCGATATCGTGGTGCTGAACACACATAATCCGGAAATACGAGTCATCGAATTTTTAAAACACGAATTCTCTCCCATACGGCTTCGTTATCCGATTCCTTCAACATATTAAATCAGTCAAACAAAAGCAAAGTCAGTGAGTATTTCCAGCAAAACTTTTCACACAGTTTTGGTCCATTCCCGTCAAACAATCAATTCTCGAAATCTGCACTGTTAATTAATGAAGGAATTTTATTACAACGTCCACCGACAAAAAATGACACAGTTTCTTCCTACGCCGTCGATTTGTTAAATATAATTATTCGAACATCAGCACAGAACGAAAGAGTCGACATTCTTTTTGATTCACAAGAAAGTAAAAGTCAGTGAATTATTTCACCGCTACGTTAGATTCTAAATACCGCCATTACATTCAGAAACAAAATGATTTATTCAACGTCATGCCGTCAACAGGGTAATACATGGTTCCAGTAAGACTCTGAATATCCAGTACCCTGGAAAAGTAAAAAATATGCATTATCGACTTTTTTGCCGGATTCTGTTTTCTGTCTCACTTACAAAATTTAAAAACTGAAATTTGTGTTCATTTTTCATCACAATGGCTACTAAATTTTGTTTCAAAATCTATTTCTTCTATTTTAGATTTTAATTTCGAAAGCCATTGTTGTTTATGGTCATCGGTGGCGAAGAAGGTCGGTGTTGTGCTCAATATCGACTGAAGAAATGGATCTAAATCCTTGTGCGACAAAAATTCATTCATACAATTGATGCCTGTTGCTGTATAAAGAAGTTTGACGGCTCAAATTGATTTATTAAAGTTGATTACATCAATGATTGATCGGAGTGTCGCGCCTTGAAATATTATATCGAGCAATTCTCGTATTCCCGATCGCTCCATCCTTTTCCATACCCTCACTAGATAATTTTTTAATGCGTGAAGGTCGCCCAAGGGGGAAAAAGCATACTTCTGTACTTCTGGTACTTCTCCGTACTTCTTGATACTTCTTCGTAATTTTATCCTGTACAATGTGACAATATTTGTGTTAAGAGCCATTATCTGACAGGGTCCGACAGTCCGGGATTGTTGATGTGACAGATCGGACTGTAATTTTTGCCACGTATAGGCTAAATATTGGCTAGCTTACAGCCAAAAAATGGTGCTCTAAAAATGTTTTGTTTCCGAGCTATAGGTATCGCTTTATAGAGGGCGCGTTTGATGAAAAATTATTAAAGTCCAGTTTTCTCCGAAACCATGCAATATTTTGCAACGAAAGTTTTAGGAAAGATGTATTATTATATGGGCTATGTAGAGCTGCCGTGGATGTTTCTTGAATAACTCGAGAGCGAGAAGAAATAGAGAGTTCGAATTTTCAGCATTTTGTGGAGAAGGCTTTACTCTATTTTCATATATATTGTGCACGAAAAATCTCGGCTTTTCTGGTGGTGTACCTGACTGATGAAAAGCGATGGGTTTGCCAGGTTCTGAACCTGCGGTGACTTTTTAATTGTAACATAGTGGCTAGATAGTCCAAAGTGGCCTTTACAATTCTGCGCAAGGCCGACCTCTCTATCTGTTCTGGTTCTCGATTCGAGAACCACAGCTGCAATTCGAGAATCGAAAATGGCACTCATTTTCCTGAGTCACCCGTAATTCGTTATCATTTTGTCGAGTAAATGCCTGCCATTCGGGAACCACAACAGACAGAGAGGTCTGTCTTGCGCAGAATTGTAGAGACCACTTTGGACTATCTAGCGACTATGTTACAATTAAAAATCTACCGCAGATTCAGAATCTGGCAACCCCATCGCTTCTCATCAGTCAGGCACACCACCGAGCTTTTTCGTGCACAGTATATGTAAAGATAAAGTAAAGCCTTCCCTTAAAATGCTGAAAACCCGAACTCTCTATTTCTTCTCGTTCTCGAGCTATTCAAAAACTATCCACACTGTTGTCTTTTTCAGATTCGCAAACACTTTCTTTTTTTGGCAAAATAGGACGACTTTTATAGTTTTCAATAAAATTTTGCAGCTTCCCTAGTTTCTTCTTAAATTTCGAAATACTATCATTCGTTTCTTCAATTCAACTCATTGAAGTATGCTTTCTCTGTCGTAGACTTTAATAAAACTCAATTTAGAATATAGATTTCTCCGGCAGGGTTTAAACCGTCATTAAGTGATACGTCAGCTCATTTTCATATACAACACGATAATGTGCCTTTTTCAACAACCGCACAAACTGGTACATCTCCGTCACGTATCCCGTGCCTACGTACCCGATATATGGTAGAATGTCAAAGTTTTGAGTTTTGCTTAGTTTCGTCTGTTATGTGTACAGGAATTGTGTTTGTATGTGAGTTTTTCGTTAAACCATGACCCTCATATATTATGCTTTTTTAAGGTCTAGTTCTAGTTTGAATTCGGCTTCAGGCAACAAGTAGAAGTTGTAGTATTTTCATTCGTTCTTTCGTTTATCTATCGCTCTCGCAGTTGGGTTAGAATTTATTTTGCTTGTTGCACAATCAAACACACCATATAGGCAGCAATGAGATCAGAGATTTTTTTGGTATTATTTCTACATTTTAAAGAAATTTCATTTTATTGCTTCTAACTGTTTAATAAAGACTGGGAAACCAACACAAGAATCCGGACAGGTTTTTGATTGGTAATAATCGTCAATTTGCTTAACTTGTTTAATCACTATCGTATAATACAAAATATTGTTCGCTTTGAGTTGAAAACGGCTTTTGTTGAGGCGTATGGTCTTTCTTTCTGACTGAGGGTGAACTTCAGTGAGCCTTTCAGTCAACATTTTTACTGAGAATTAGAATCATAATGGAATTTTCCGCTTTGCTCTGAATCACCACCTCACCCTCAAAAGCCCCCTGGAGTGCGTTTGACAACCCCCTAGCAAAAATATTTATGATCGAAGAATATTAACCAGTTTTGCCCGTTCTGTTTTTCTTCATATACATTTGTTGAAGAAAGAAGAAAGAATAAGTATGGATTTGTGGCATAGCGGTTAATTGCAGAGAAAGTGAGATTTTTTGTCATTGGATCAAAACCGGCACGGATATTTTGGATTTTTTTCAAAACCTTTTTTCTTCAAAAATCGGAGTGATCCTTTTGAGATATATCAAGGAATTGAAACGGAACATTACATAACGCCAGATGCAGTGGTTTCCAGATCTATTTACGGGCAAAGGGAGCCCCTGTCACTTTTTCGGTTTATACATGATGTCAAGGATGATCTCAATTGCTTCAGGTAAGTTAGTGTACAGTGATTCCATATCGAAACTACATTGCAATTGATTTTACTGAACTTCATCGGTCTATTCAACTTTGCAAATCCATATTCTTAACGTATCTATTCTGCTGTATTACCTTTATTGGATCGACAAATAACAAAATAGTTTTTGGTAGATTTAAGAGCTTTCAAGATTTTGAACTCATCTTCACTAATATTTTTTATTGACATTTTTGAGAATTTTCTCGTCTGTTGGGAGGCATCACGGATATGATGACAAATCGTTCTAAAACTGTCTTATGACATACTTTTTCGACTTTTAAGCTATTGATTTCTGTATCTGTAAATGGTGCATGATTTGAATAAAACACGACCCATTCGTGTTGGGCAGGAGATAATATTCTAACTGAAAATATCCAGAGTAGTTTGTCTTTTCTAGCTGAAAAGTATTCTGTTTGATTCGAAAAGCTTGTGTTCATCGAAAAACAAACTCATGCCGAAGAGCAATTTATGTGAAAGCTTCTACCATTGTAACATTTCAGCAGCTGACAACTGTTTAAACAGAAAAAATGGATGAAAAGTACTAAACTTTTGGAGCTGTAGTGGAGGGCCAAAAAATTACCGCTTGACACACAAATTTTGTCGAAGCCGTTTTCCTAATTTTCTTGAGCGGTCGCTTTAGAACGCTTTCCAAACGTCAGGAGGCAGCTGTCTAGATCTAGTGAGACTCGCACATCTCCAAAAGTGTTGTTGAGTGTCACGAAATGGCGCATCATTCTAGTGCTCAACGTCTGTCAATGGATTGATCAATCATCTTACGCTACTGGAGTAACAATTATCGAAATGCTGCAGAAACTGTCTGTGTGACGAAGACCACTGCCCGTACCGTCTATTGTAAGATTGTCAAGATCCAAGAGTGAAGCACTTTGGAGCATCAGGGCTAGCAAAGCAATTTTTGAGCAGTATCTGTACGAAATCATCTTCCGACCATCTAGTAGCACGGACTTCAGGTCAATTGAAAACTAGTGATCGGTGCTCAAGCGATTTGCTTGAAGGGAAAGACTTTCAAATCTCGATGAATTTAATAGATTTTTGCACAAAGAATGGGTTAGAATTGGCATGTAAGCTCTAAGTTGATTGACCATGTTGATCTTTTGCTCTTATTGGTTCGAAGAGAGCGCGAAACTTTTATTAATTATTATAGCTGTAGAGACTATAGTGCATATGTAATCTGTCAATGAAAAAAGTTCAATATTCATCGCTTCTGACGGGAACAATTTAGAAAGTTCTAACTGAATTTTTTTGCACTACACTGTATATACAGTTAAAGGTTGCCTAACACGTCAAAACATGCATATGTATGTTATGGAAGATTTATCCTAAATGAAAAAACAGAAAAAACACTGTCAAACAATTTTTATTGATATTTTGACGCTTCCGAATTGATTTGCGACCTGACTGATATGCACAACTTTCGTTGAAGGATCTTTTATTTCGCACTTAAATAAATAGTCGCCTCATTCTGATGAGATGAATACTAAGTGCCCGCATCGACAGCACGTCGTTGCTTGCGGGCTTGTCTTCGACCGTCAAAATCTCCTCTTCAAAGACGTCTCCACGCATTCGATTGCAGACGATGAGAAATAGACCCTTATGTTTGAACGGTGCCACCAGTACGTCACCGATCCATTGCGCTGAGATCGTCACATTATTGCCCTCATCGGTGTATAGATCGTCGGCGCCGCGTCCACGACAAAACTGATAGTCCTTGATTGCTTGAACAGTCCCATTCTCTTCGTAGGTGTTCCGCCACTTTGTGCAAGTGTTGTCGACCGTCGGATAGAGTCCGATCTCCATTGTCACCATTAAGTCAGGAGCTCCGAGACTCTCTGGATAGGTTTTGAGCACACCGTACCAGGTACCAGTCCAATTGGTCTGAGCTATTCCCGACGCATCCATGGGCCAACCTAGAGAAAGTACAAATCTTGTGATTGATCACGAATCCGTTGATTTTCTAGTTGAAATCAAGGTGACTGAAACCAATTAATTCACCAGACGTACGGTACTCTAAAGTGCTTTTAAAATTGAATTTAAATGTTCAACCAACTATGGGTTAGCTAATTTTGAACTTGGACCGCAAGTAAATGAGTGTTAAGAATTTACGATAGTTAGAAATCAGGCAACATGTAGAAGCCATTAGTGTATTGCCAAGTTCCGATCTTACAGATTGCAGATAGAGACATAAGCAATGGGGGCTAAGGGGGCTGAATTCCTTTGAAAAGTTTCTGTTAGAACTTTAGTCATGCATAAAACTGGAATTATCAGTAAATTGCCATAAGTATTTTGGTTGAATTCAAGCAAATGTTGTATCCCGAATGCAGAATTCAATGTAACATCGAATGGTCGCTTCATATCCCCACAAAAATTGATGCTCGCTGTAGCAATACAAACTTAGTAGTTTTCGTTCGTAATCAGAATCAAAAACAGATCATAATAGCAGGTAACTGTCCCAGTTAGAGCTTGACGTTCCCGATCCTCAACATTCTTCGATGAAGAATTTCAAGATCTGTGATCTCTTTCAGATTTCGCTGCATTTTCCGTTCTATCAAAAATTTCGAGGCCCTTTACGTACTATCGCTCATGCTCAGAAACAGAAACATATGACACCACCAGTAGAACTCAACGTATTGTTGTGCTTATTTTCCCAAAGTTGAAAGTCTGTTTGTATGGTTTTCGGACACAAACAACGTTCAGAAGTGAAAAGTAGAGACAACATTTTTTTCTGGTACTGTATGAGGCTTAGTGATTAGCTAAATTTCTAAGTCAGACTGACTATTTACAAACTCGTTTTGTTTTTCTCCCTCTAAGTAAGAAGAGGGTGCCTTATTTATCACACTGAAAACAAAACAAATCAAATTAGGATTTGGCGAGGAATTATTTACCTGGCTTAAAATGACGAAAGGATTATAATGGCTTCAA
>CAJNOQ010001499.1:0-30954 GCA_905250885.1 Didymodactylos carnosus | reverse complement strand
TAAATGCTTATTAACAGCGTATTAAATGGCATTTAATTGGCAATTAATTACACCGTTTTCGACGTCTTGGGAAGCATCGTTTTCAAGAATTGACCAGCTTTACATACATAATGAAGTTTCGTCTCTTCATGCAACTTATGAACAACGCTAATTTATCTTGAAGTAATTGTTCTTCAACCTCTTTGCACTACATCAAGTTATACAGTAGGACACTTAAGGGTGTAAAAATAAAAATACGTTGTGTTTTCTTACATGATCAGCGATAGCGTAGGACATCTGAATGAGTAGAGGCGATACCGCTGTCTATAACGTTACATCCTGTTATGGTTTTCAAACATCTATTGAACATTGACTGTAAAATGTGTTCTACTTTTTTGTTCTTGACTAATATTTTCCTTAAAATCTATTCTGAGCGTATTAGAAGAAGAAATCTAACCTAAAACTAAGAATTATTTTTGCAGAGGTCGATAGACCATATTTCCGAAAATGGTTGAGAGTGAGAGTAAATTATTTTGTTTTTAGCATGAATATGGAAAAGCATATTTTTGTTTTAGCCAAATTATTAATAATAAGTGTAGATTAAATACAAAATAGTCTGAATGTTTATTTAAACAGCTCCAGTGATGAAACAAAACTTTATACCCAAATTTAGCTTTTATTTATTGCTATCAACCACCATCATTTTTTGTTAGTAAAATTATTCAGTTTCAAAAATGGTGGTGTTCAATGGTTCAATGCGTTTAAAAGTTCTTGAAGCAGATAATCTTCGTGCCACTGGTCATTCGACACGCTATTTTCCTCAAAATACAGCTGTTGCTTATATATCACCCTATGTATCGATTGATATTGATGACTTACCAATGGGACGAACACAAACAAAACAAAAATCAACCACGCCATCATTTAATGAAGAATTCACGAGTGACGTTCATAATGGTCAACAATTGCATTTAACCGTATTTCATGATGCTGCATTACCGCCCGATGAATTTGTTGCTGATTGTACAATCAAATTTGACAATATCCATGATAAAAAAAGTGATATTTGGGTAAGTAAAGAATTCGGCTTTAGGTAATTAGAAGTGGTATGTAGCGGGAAGAGGAGCAGTTGTGTAAGAGATCAAAGTTCAACGGAACTGTTATTGATAAGACTGATTTAAAGATCAGTAGAGCGTATAGTTTTTTACTTCTCTGAAAAGTTTTATGTTATTATTGCTACGGTAGACGGTGTTTGAAGTGACGCATTTTTTTCTTTTTGTAATATTTAGGTCGATCTTGAACCAGCAGGAAGAATTCATGTTTCTATTGAACTTCAAGGACAATTTAGTGATTGTAAGTATTTCGTTTATGAAAACATAGGTTTTAAATACATATTCATGGTGTATTAGCTGCGCGAAACCGATGCTTAAATCATTTATTGTTGAATTGTTTTAGCTCCAATAACAAATGAACGACATTTCAAGCAAAATAAAAAGGCATTTGCGCAGCGTCGTTTCGCTGTTGTACGACGTGTCTATGAAATAAATGGACATAAGTTTATGGCGACGTTTTTTCGACAGCCGACTTTTTGCTCAATTTGTTCTGAATTTATTTGGTAAGTAGGATCTTTTGGATTATCTTTATTTGTATTCTACACATTAATAATGGCCACTTTCATAAATACCAGTGATCGATGTAGATAGGAATTCTTTTGTTTTCTTATTTCTGTTGCTTATTCGCGAGGCCGTTTTGTTTAGGGGTATCTTTCGTACACAAGGTTACCAGTGTCAAGGTAAGATATTTTCACTGTGTTGTCCGTCCATATGTGTAACCACATACGTCCTGACAGGCACACTTCTCGTTCAAATCTAAATCATAGCATTCAACTAATTCAACATTCTCCACTGTTTTTGTGACGAAATCCATGGATTTCTAAGGAAAAAACAGCAAGCTGAATTAATTAAGAGGTTTAAATAGACCAGTATCGAAAGTTATGATGCAGATGTGAATAGAGGGTTGTTTCCTGTGTATCTGTTTGTATTTCTACCCCGAAACCCTTTGCTTGTGCTTGGTTTTTTGTATGCCCAGAAAATGAAAGAGTAAAAACTTTTAGTCTACACCAGTTCGAATCAAAGACATCACTTGCGCTCATTTGCACTACCAATCGGTCGCCTATTATCAATTATTCATCTATTAGAATCAGTATCAATCGATTTCTTCATTCCTGTTGCTTTCCTGCAATCGAGACGATCCTTCCTACTGATAAAAGAAAGGAAATTTTTTCAGAGATCTAAACTGAAATTTTGATCGATCAATATCGACTATCGCTTTTCCCCTAGTTTTTGTATCATTTATTGTCATTTGCGTGTGTGTACGTTTGAATCCCTTGATTCAAGCATGAACATTTGGTTTCACAGTGTCTATTCAGAAAGGATTGTGGTTGAATTAAATTTGTAGTTGTGTTTCTTTTGCTTGGTGTGGTTTATAAACATATGTTAACTTTGTTATCGTAAACAGATCTTATTTTTTTAGTTTGCACATGTGTAATACACAAAAGATGTAAAGCATGCGTAGTAACAACTTGTCCAGGAATTCGAACGTGTTTCGAAGTAAGTTTTGGCGCTAACCTAAACTTTCATTAGAGATAATATGACAATTTTTATTCTAGTATCGTGACAAACGTTTTAAAATCAATGTTCCTCATCGATTTTTTAGCCATACATATAGATTATTTACTTTTTGTGATCATTGTGGTTCACTTCTGTGGGGAGCATGGCAACAGGGCATGCAATGTAAAGGTGAGAAGATCGTTTTTAAGATGAACATGTTCAGTTAAATTAAATGAAACAAATGTTGTTTAGAATGTAAACTTAATGTTCATAAACGTTGTACAAGAAATGTGGCCAATGATTGTGGACTTGATAAAAAGAAGTTAGCAGAAGTTCTGAGTGAACTCAATATCAATACTGAACCACAGAAAATGATTGTAAGAGATACACTAGAAGTAATTAGAACTTTTTTTAAGCAATACGTTTTTAGGGAGCTGGAGAAAGTGAACGTGAGGTAAAAAAACCATATAGTCCAAGTGCGAGCGTTACACAGCCATCATCAAGTACATCAACACCAGGTAAATTGTTGATGCTTGAGTGAGCGCGAAGTCTAAATTTGATATATATCGTCCTTTTTCAGACACTGCTTCAAGTAATAAACAACGTATGTGTATAGAAGAATTTAATTTTATTAAAGTGCTTGGAAAAGGAAGTTTTGGAAAGGTAATAATGAGCTAGTCTTTAACTTTACTCTCTACTATTGTGTTCTACTCTGAACAGGTAATGTTAGGTGACTTAAAAGCGACTGGTGAAGTATTTGCTATCAAAGTATTGAATAAAGATGCTATTATTCAAAATGACGATGTTGAATGTACAATGACAGAAAGACGTATATTAGCATTATCAGCAAGACATCCATTTTTAACGGCATTATTTTGTAGTTTTCAAACAAAGGTAATTAAATCTCATCGACTTCTTCTAAAATAAACATGAAATCTTTTGGTTTTAGGAACGAATGTTTCTTGTTATGGAGTATGTAAACGGTAAGTGATTGATTTTTTATAGACAGAAAAAGTATTAAACTATTTTTTGTCTTGAAGGTGGTGATTTGATGTTTCAAATTCAACGTTCGAGAAAATTTGATGAAGCACGTGCAAGATTTTACGCAGCTGAAGTGACATTAGCGCTAGTGTTTTTACATCGGCATGGTGTCATTTATCGGTAATCATCTTATGTTACTTTTTAAAAGAAACTTATGTTTTTATCTTGTTTGTATTTTCTTTGTTACTTAGTGATTTGAAATTGGATAACATTCTTCTCGATGCCGAAGGTCACTGTAAAATAGCTGAGTAAGTCTTAATAGTATATCATATTAATTAAATCGTAGAATTTCTTGTTCTCACGTGTTAGAGGCTGAAGTTATTTATGCTGTGTTTTTGGACTATGTAAAGCTTCAAACGTTATTAAAGATTTGTTCAATTTTTTCATCTAGTTTTGGTATGTGTAAGGAAGGCATATTTAATGGAAAATTAACGTCAACATTTTGTGGAACACCTGATTACATTGCACCAGAAATCTTACAAGAACTCGATTATTCGTTTTCTGTTGATTGGTGGGCGCTTGGTAAGTAAAGCTTGTTTTTTTTCCACTAGAAAAAAACGTACTAAATTCTTCATGTTGGAAATAGGTGTACTTATGTATGAAATGATGGCTGGTCAACCACCATTTGAAGCCGATGATGAAGACAGTTTATTTGAATCAATATTACGTGATGAAGTGCTTTATCCTGTATGGCTGTCAAAAGAAGCTGTTCATATTCTCAAATCGGTACGTTAGTAAAAGCATGAGTCTATTGAAATAAACTATTTATGTCGACAGACATTATGTAATCGTTCTGGGATTTTTTTTTTATATCGATAGATAGTGTTTTTGCTAGGATTTTTTTTTTGTTTAGTCAGTTTTTTTACAAAATGTGCACGACGTAGAAAAGTTTTGAAAAAGCGAGGACAAACATTGGAGATTGGTCAATCCACGTTCTTTTTTCAAACATAAGTCCAGATTCGGCGCCATAAGCTACACAAATAAAACTAAAATGTTTTTTGGACTTAGAAACTTTTCGTGTATTTATAAAAGTTGATTGTCCGGCGCCATTTGTTCTTGAGGCGAAATGTAAAATAAATATATCTGTATTGATTTTATTTACTCAATGTATATAAAAAATGCAATGCTCACAGGCTACTGGTAGGATCTACTTGAAGCGGTAGGTTTCGTCTGAGACATTTCCCTCGACATCGCAACTTGTGCGCAGCGCAATTGCATTCTAGTTTTCTATTGTTGTTCTGTTTAATTTAGTTTATGACAAAAAATCCGGCAAAACGACTGGGTTGTGTCGCTGCACAAGGTGGTGAAGATGCTATTAAACGTCATGCATTTTTTTCGGGAAAAATTGATTGGGAAGCACTTGAACATCGTCAAGTGAAACCACCATTTAAACCAAAAGTGGTATGTATGTTTTATTTGAGCTACATTAGCAGAAACTTTCAGATTGCTGTTCTTTATTTTAGCGAGATCCTCGGGATGTGAGCAATTTTGATAAAGATTTTACAAATATGGCTGTTGCATTTACACCAATTGAATCTGTTATTGTCAAAGCAATTAATCAAGACGAGTTTAAAGATTTTTCATTTATTAATACAAACTGGCGTTGTTTAGAGCGTGGAGAATTACCAGAAGATGATCATAATGATGGTCGTCGCGCAGTTCGTGATTTTGGCGCTGATTTACAACAACCATTGCCAATGACACCAATTCTCTCACATCAAGGAGCAGACGTTGCATCAACAATGACCGTTGTTAATACAAATCATATGCCAATTCCACATATAACTTCAACAAGTACTGCTTCAAATAATAATAATAATAATGATAATAATGATCATCCATCATTCACATCAACAAGTTATAATGCTCCTACACCGACACCATTTTCAATGCCAAATTCCATACCACAACAAATGCAATCGTCAAGTATTAGAACTCCAGCATCAGCTCCTGTACAAACACATATCCAACATACATTTTCCTCTTTTTCACCGCCATCAGCACAAATGAATATAACCTCGATAAACACAAACAACAACAATGATAAAACATCGACAAATTCATTAGAAAAAAATGATAAATTAGCAAACAAACAAGCAGATAAATCACTATCAATAGGTCGACACTTTAGTAATTCAAAAACTGATCAAACAGACATGTAAACATATTTTCCCGAAAATAGGAAACTGCCAAACAATTGTATTTGCGTTGTAGTCATTGACAGTAATATTTACAATATGCACGCAAGCCATAAACTCAGATCTCTCGTTATTTGTATTTCGCTCACTCTTTCGTCGTTGCTTTTCCTATATTGAGAAACATACCTCGTACATATCAGACACACTACACACACTAATATACTCATACAAAATAAGACGGATATTCTTGTTGTTTCTTTGTGTTGTTAAAACTACCTCAAATAAAAGCATTATCCTGCGTCTGTCCGTATGTTTATTTCTTTTTTCTTTTTCTTCATCTATATTAACTCTAGTCATACGCGTATTTTGTTTTTTTGCATCTATTTTTTGAGACAGCGTTTTTTGTTTGTTTGCTCGTTTGTTATTAACAATTTGCAAGCCATTCACTATTTTTATGTGTATATTCTCGATTAGAGTAGATTTCTCTCATTCTTTTTCACTGTATTTCTATTTTTTCTTTTTTCTAGTCTTAAATCGAGTTACGTTGTTAAAAGAGACTAATAACAATGTTGTTGCAACAGTAATATAGAGAGAAAAAACTAAAAAAACCGGTTTTTAAACCAAATTGCGGTGTGTTGGTGTTATTCCCTTCGTTTTTAAATTACTAGTCACGATTGAAATCTTTATTTTTGTTTTGTTCTGATATGGTTTTGGCTTTGTTTTGTTTCATTCACGAAAACTCAACAAGCATATAGTTTCTCAGAAAATCATATTCAATAGAATGGTCAAATAAAGAATAAAATATAATAATGAGTATAGAATTGATGCTGTATTTTCCTGGACAGCTTCACGGCTCTAAGAAGCATAGATACTCTATGAATGTGGCTTTTACCAATATTATTTGATGTTTTGTTTGGCATTTTCTTCACAATACTGTGCCAACGTTGCTTTGCTTGCTTGAATTCTTACACATTCAATTATATCTACCATTTCTCTGTTCTTTTGCGCATAATAGATGTAGAATAAATTCTTCTTCAATAAGACAAGTTTCAATATAGATATTTTTCTTGCTAAAAAAATTCTCCCTTTCTCTCCTGATATGTCTTCAATGGAAAAAAAAATGCTGTTGTTGTTTTTGTGTCATTATCGTTGTTTTATTCATTTTTTAATGTACACGCTATTTAAATTTAAATTGAATTTGTATACAAATTTTCCTCATTATATACACGTATACTTTCTTGTTTGTTCTTGTCTGTTTGTTTGTTTAAGTATTAATCTTCTCTCGATTCTTTTTTTTTATATTCTTGAACATTATTTTATTGTTTTATAGAGAATAAATTATTATAAATGTCATTATACAATCAGAGATTTGATTAACATCATCCAATGTAGTCGGACACCGAGTACGACAAGTGTAAGAACTGAAAGTGTCTATTTTAACAGTTCGCAACTTACAGTCAAAGAATGATATCTGAACTACAGACTATCAGTAATGTATTGTCTAGTGGATTAATTAAGAAGTATTTTACATTTTATTTTTGGCATTACATTTTCTCTTCTCAAGTAGTTCGAGCAGAGAATTACAAATAGTTATATAGTTACGAAATTTCGCTGCTGGTATAATGACCTTATTGAGTGACTTCTTTTTCTATTTCTGTCTATCAAATAATGGCATTAAAAACTTGAGAGAGATTCAGTTTTTTTTCTCAGTAAAATAAAGTTCAAGATTCTACAATAACAACAACAACTAAGACAAATGAAAGTAGCCGGAGTCTTTCTGAATCATTAGTGCATACTAAATGCTAAAATGAAGCTAAAAATAATGATATACCTATTAAATGTACACATATTGAAAATGGAGAAGAGAATAATGAATCGATAAAAATTATTAATAATTATTATTTCATCAATTAATTTACAGCATTGTAAATTCTATAGCTTGGCAAAGAAAGGTCGGGTAAAGCTGAGAGATGTCTCATTTTAATTAGAAATGTGCGGGCTACAATCATGCCTCGTTAAGAAAGGTTCAAGTTATATTTTAGAGTTTCTGAAAAACTGGTTTTCTAGAAAACCGGGTCTTCGAAGGACTAAGGGCAACCCCCATGGTCATATTCGTAATCTGCATTGTCGATAACCTATAACCCACTAGCTTCCGAGCAAAAAGCGTTTAATCACCTCGAAAGGCTCCCTCGTGAGTCGAATAATACATATTTTAAAATTTTTCATTTTTGTTGTGAAAATTTCAGTAATTTATTATTCGACGTAAAAATTAAACAAAAAAATTAAAACTATCGTGTAGGATAAAAAAGTCACTATCATCTATATAGTGATCAGAATAATCCATATAAAATGACAACATTGTAATCATTTTTCATAGTGCGATATACCAATGAGTAGATCTCTTCAATACCTATCATTCTCTATGTAAACCATTATCAGAAGTTGTTCCTAAGTGACGAAAACAATTAGAATACTAATCTATCACTGTGCCTAAAAATTTAAAATGATTATATTTTATGATCTGTAAGGTGGATTTAAACGGGAAACGGTTCCTTATAGATCAGTTATACATTCTAGATGGAAAAAAGAAAATTTTGAAAGTGACCGCTTCCTTAAGAAACCGTTTCCCATGCGCGGATATTTGGAAAAATTTTTGATAGTTCTAAGGTCAGTTCATCAATATTATCTATTGTTTAATGAAGGTGAAAGTGAATTATTAATGAAAGATGAATCAGTGATTTGGCAGATGACAATTCAATATTCTTGTTCCTACCAGTTCTTCTTAAGCTGTAGTTGAAAATCGTTTGATTTATGATAATAATTACTTTATGTCTATTGAATGAATTCAGCCAATATTATCTTCTTTACTTTTCTTCTCGTAGTTTGAATAGAAGAACAATTTCAATCACATTTTGTGTTAGCATGTGGTTTCTCATAATTAAGCTTTTCTTTTTTTAGCTTTCGTATATTTATTTATTTTTTTTTTTACATTAGTACTTTAATCCACACATGTTGTAACTATTTTGTGCAATTATTAACTTGCGCCACTAACGGGTAGTTAATCACTTGATGGTGCGCCGCTTCGGCTTCCCTAATAAAAGTTTAAAACAACATTGTGTTGTCAATAGCCATTCCAAAAACGTTTTGATTTGTCAGGACATTTATATCATCTGCAAGTGCATCAATGTCAGACGAACAGATGTCGCGTGCTTCTAACGATACCACGAAAAGAAAAATCAGGTTGATTGCTAACACAACTGATGAGGACAACAGAGAGTTTCACAATGCGAATGTAAACTGGAACAAAATAGAAACTCGAAAATGATTCATTTTGATTGGTTCCAGTTTGCTGTAATTATGCAAAGACTCCCTTTTTATTTTATTTTTCCATTTCCTCTTTCTTTGTCTGTTTATTTGTTTCTGAATTTATTTTTAATTTTCTATTTTATTTCTCTACCTTTACGTTTGTTTATGTTCAATTTCGTTCGATCCTGATATATACTAGATAACACTCATCTGCGATTCGCTGGACCCTTGACTTTAGTCGCGGTACGTATAGTGGTGGTCGCTCATTGCGTGAACAAATGCATGTCCATTGCTCACCTATCAGGCTGATAAAAGAAAGTACCCTTAGCTCATTTTTATCTCAAAATGTTGTTCATGTGTCTCACCCACTCTGACTGTTCTTCCCCATCTACTCTCACATGTGAGATAGCTCCCGGGTTAAAAACCCCGTGGTTGCATACCTCACGGACCCTATTCAGTGATGGAAGGAACTTTTGTATGTGATTCAGATAAAAGTAGGTGGAAAAATCATGGACTTTTCTTTTTTCAAATTTACAGTGCATATATATACTGTAACAATTCTTGCATTGCTAGAGAATGATCCATAAAATACCTATGACCATTTTTTTCTTGTTTAGCCGACAGACGGACAGAAAACTCATTTGTAAAACACTAGGCTAAAGTCAACAGAATGAAATATGGCTTCAGAAGATAGAATTTTCAGCGAGTGAAAATTTTTTTGCGTGATAGTAGAAAATTCGTTAAATAAACAATTTTCGGCGATTTCGTCGTGAAAAATGACTCAAAAGTACTGTGAATAATGTTTTTTCAATAAGCAGGGCGATGTTTATTTTACTAATTGATACTCCTATCCGCAGAAGTTTGAATAGGATTTGTGAATAAGACGACCAGAAAGAACTTTATGAATGATTTAGTGTCTTCGGAAACTCCATTAGCAATTTCTTCTATAATGTTTTATGCGCACGATAATGTAGAGTTAAAATGATAATAAGTAAAGGAGATCTCTGATAGCAAAACTTTAGTATTTTTCTAGTGGAAAAAGTTAGTAGACACGCTACTATGGCCAGTGATTTATCTAGGGTACGGACAGGGTGAGTGTCGTCCCGTCTGGAAAAGTCAGCAGCCGTCTCAGAATATTTATCTGTCCTCTCCGATAAATGAAATCTAGATAAACTACTGACTATGGTTTGCTGTTGACATGTGCCTTAGTTACTGATGCAAACTTACGGTAGGCTTTCAGTTTCACTTCAATCTACACTGTATTTGTTGTTACAAGCGATCATTCGTTTATTTTAGAAGTCTGAAAAGTGTTTGAGCGTAAATTTAGGGAAGAATGAATCCAAGCATGGAGCCACAAGCTTTTGGGGCGGGTCGCGCAGGTTCAATGTTTGATCCGATCGAATTTTTAAAGAAACCTCAAGTTATCCTACGCCTTGTTGCCTGGGTATGTAAAACATAGACTGACAGGCATCTGATTTAAATTCGATGCCTGAATTAAGCCTGACTTATTCCACATTTATAAAACAGACTAACGAGAGAATCTATGGAAGTGCCCTCTCTGATTCCAATGATTTATACATGGATCAATAGACCATAGTGAGGTAGTAAATACCCTAAAAGGATATTTGCCCATGTCTGTTGAAGACCCGGGTTTCTCGAAAACCAGTTTTTCAGAAACTAAAAAATAACCAATAGCTTTTCTTAATGAGGCAAGATTGTAGACCATTGTCAGCTCAAAGCTAAAGAAATAAGAAGAAATTAATTTAGAGTTTTTCTTGTAAATTCTTTAACTTTGCAAAGAAGGGTCCTGTAGAACTGAGAGATATCTCATTTTAATCAGAAATTTGCGGTCCACAATCTCGCCTCATTAAGAAAACGTTTGGGTTATTTTTTAGTTTCTGAAAAACTGGTTTTCGAGAAAACCGGGTTTCAGCAGTCATGGGAAAAAATCCTTTTAGGATATTTACTACCTCACTACGGTCTATCGATCCATGTATAAAGCATTGGAATCGGAGGGAGGGCATTTTCATAGGTTCCCTCGTAAGACACATCTTAGATAAAATAACTTAAGTCAAAGATTTCGTTTTGTCCCGGCTTAAGTTGGGCTTAAGATTTTTTGTTGTACACACCTCTAATTTTATTGCCATTTTTCTATCAAAAATAGGTATTTGCAATTATTGTATTCGCTTGCATCGCTCAGGTAATAACGAATTCTTTATGCATTAAACTTATAAAGGAAATGTTTCTTTTTCGCTTATTGTTCAGGAGGGATATGTATCTGGCACGTGTCGGTACAATGGATCGAACGCATGCGGTTTTGGTATTGCCATTGGAGTCATTTCTTTTTTACTTTGCATGGTGTATACTGCACTTGATATTTATTTTCCAAATTTATCTAATATTAATCATCGAAAATATGTTGTCTTATCTGAATTAATTGTATCAGGTATTGCGTTAAAAATCTTTCCAAATATACTGGTACGTGAAAACGTATGCTTCCTTTTCAGGTATATTTGTCTTCTTTTGGTTCATTGCATTTTGTTATATGGCTGATCAATGGCGTCAAGAAGACCAGAAAGCATTAACCGGCTGGAATGGACAAAACAGTGTTCAAGCTGCGATTGCATTTGCCTTTTTCTCAATTGCTGTTTGGGTAAGTTCGTCAGTTTCATGTCTGAAAGTCATTAACGGAGGGATGTCGTGTGGATCAATCATAAGTTCTCGGAACGGAAGCGTATATCTTCGAATAGCAGTTTTGTCGCTTGCTCCTTTGAATCTGGTTAAATCGAGATGATTCTAATTGAATATTTAGTGTACAACACTTTTCCATCGCAGTACATTTTACTTAATAAATAAATCTTTCTTTTTTCCATTCAAATTTGATGTGGTTTCTGTTTAGATTGCATTGGCCTTTTTTGCATTTCGTCGTTATCGTGAAGGTGTGTCAAACTTATTCAGTTCGAGCTATGAAGATCATACGAATAATCCGGCTGGTGGTCAAGCGGGTGCATCCTATCCTGGATTTCCAGGTGTTGGTGGTACAAGTTCAGGTAAGATTTGAGACCTGTATTTCTGAAGAATCGGTTTTAATTCACTTTATTTGTCTTCTAGGCTTTCAACAGCCTCCATTTACAGCAACACAACAAACATCAAACTATCAGCCACCAACATACTAAATGAGAGCAAATACTTGTTTCTATATGAATTCTTCGATCTGTCTTTTTTGTTATATGTTGTCTGCATACTCTTAGAAAACAACATGAATATTGTTGTTTGTGATGATTTTTGTTTTCTTAGTTGATCTCTCTTTCTTTCTCATTAATCATCCATGACATTATTCCATCTCGACAGTGATTTTTCTTTGAGCACAACTCTTCTTTCCTATGCTTTTTTTTGTAAACAAAAAGTTTTCGGTGTTATTGTAGTATCTCAACCATTGAATCTATTTACGATCTGTTTTCTTACAAAGCAACTTTTAAATTTTCTTTAAATACTAAATTTTTTAAAAAAATTAACAAAGCCCGGTTGTTTGAACAAAAGTTTTTCTATCCCACTTTCTTTTCCTAAAAACTATTTGAATCAAACAAAATCAATCTTGCAAAATTCCGCAAGGTCAGATCTGAGTGGTATTTTAAGCCAGAAGAATGAATTTTTGCTCTTTTGCCTATGAAATTTTTTCCGTTTTTTCGATTCGTTTTTTTTAACGGGATGCTTGATGTTTGTATTTCTCTCGTGCGCACGTTTGTTTCTATAATCCTTTTTTTTGTGTATTTATTATTGTATACTCATTTTTTTATGGTATAATGCATTCCTCGTTTGAAACTTAGCCCCCTTCGTATATTGTAATTTTTATTTCATTTTAATCTTCTTTTGAGGGGGAGCAAACTTGTTTCATCATTTATTTTTGACGTTGTTTGTTGAATTATTATTTGCCAATAAAATGAATGTTTATATAGTAGAAACACATCTTATATACCATGCAACCAAGACAACCGTAGTTTGGAGACAGAGAGAAAGAGTTCGGTGCAAGAAGTAAAACTGCTTCAGATGACAGTTATCTTCGAAGGCAACTGGAGCAATGTTGCATTGAATGGCTCTTCTAGACATGCTTTTGGATGTACGACAATGTTAAATTTTAGAAATAAAATAAAAAATGAGACCTGATTTGTGCAATGAAAATAATGATGAGTTGTCGGAAGGTCAAGGTGATGCTGACGAAGAGCTTGAAGACTACGGCACTGTTGAACAAGGTTACGAAGCGTTATTAGACGGATGTGAAAGGTAAAGTGTCCTTGTGTGCTCTAATTTTAACGGCATATAATGTTTATAACTACTCTCTTTAGTGTTGACGATAATGGACATACTGATTTATCAGATTACAATCGAAATGGCGATATTGATGATAATGATGAAGAGGAAGTGCGTATTAAACTCATTCTTTATGTATATGTGTCTATTCTCTATTTCGTTTACCTTAGGTTGATCAAAAAGAGGAAATAGTAAAAGAAGAAATTGATGATGGGCTTCCAAAAGCATTCTGTTGCAAAATATGTTCAGCATCATATTCCAAATTTGAACTTTACTGCGATCATTTTATTTCCGTCTCACACCGATATAAGCGCCGTGATGCTAAAAAGCAACAGCAAGTAAAGTTGAACTAGTTTGCATGATAAATTATTATTTGGAGACATTTAGACATTTGTTTTTATCTAGGATGGACTGATTGAAACTGAACCGGTCGAAACATTCGTTAATATATGTATATTTAATAAAGTGAGCATACTTCTTGTTAAGTTAGAATAAATTATCAGCTTTCTCTCTCTTATTTCTTTGCTGATCAATATGCTTCTAAAAAGCCTGTTTCTTTTCGTTTAGCTTCCATTAGAGAGTGTTCAGTTTATAGTTGATGAAGTAGATTCACTTTCAAATAGCTATAGTGGGTCTCTTTTATACAATGATTTAAAATTTTCGACAAAAGAAAATGTTTCGTCGTTAAACAGTTTATATCAAGAACTTTGTCGATTATTTAATGAAAGTCGAGAAATAAAATTACGTTTACCACCACAGAGTTTTTATGTTGCTCGAGGTTTGTGATCAGTATACAACAACTCTCGTTTATATCATAGAAAAATTATTATTGGTCATTTAGATGTTTCACGAAAAGATGATTCAATATGGACCGTTTCACGTTATTGTGATGATACTGGAAAATCTGACGAACAAGTCGTTAAAGTAGAAAACGTTAATTATCATTTAATAGATGAATATATTTTTGCTCTTTTAAGGAAGTTCTTGATTATTGTGTTTTTTCACAAGTTGAAACAGAACGAGAACGAATGTTGGCACATAGTATCAAAACATGGCGAATGTTTCATCGCAATGAAAAACGACCGGGGTTTTGGTTAGTTTCGCAATTTATACACAAACTAAATGATTTTTCTTTCTAATTTCACTTGAACTTATAAAATATTGTAAGAGACAGTATAATTAATATATTCGTTAACATGGTACATTTTGTTCCAGTTTGCTCCTTTAAAATACGCTGGCAAAATTCTTCATAACACTGTCTTTCTTTGGAAATGTTATTATTGCCTTTTCTAGGTGCGATATATGTAAACAATGTTTTCGGAAACGGAAAGGAATTTTGAGTGTAAGATATATTCATCAATTGGTTAATTTCATACAGTGGAAGACGTATCATTAATTTATTGTTGTTTTAGCATTTTGAAACGAGTGATAAACATGAAACGAATAGTAAATTTCTGCCACGTTTTCGTCGAGCTATCCAACATGTAAGTTGCTCGAAATATTAACATGTAGTTTTCAAAACGCCAGTAACATCATCTGAAAGTGAAAACAGTCTTCATGTACCAGAAAATTAATGTTTTGATTTGATATGAAACTTTAATAAATGTGTTTGTTAAAAGTAGATGAAATCACTTCTAAGCTAATGAGTAGCATGCTATACTGAAGCTGTTTTGTCATTTTATAATGATACACACGTATTTATTCATTTATTTTAGAGTTTAGTGACTGGTCGTTTATTGAATGAAATTTTGGATGCAAAAACATTAGAATATCATCAGCAACTAATTCAAAGTTATCGATTACCACCAAATCACTGTCAGTTAAAAAATGCGTATTATTGCACATGTAAGATATTCGTTTATCTAATCAACTTTTCACTTCTCACAGATTACATAATTTTTGTTTATTTTAGTTTGTAATCGGTCGTTTCCAGATTTGTGTTCATTGGAAAAAGTATGTTTACAAAAGGATCTGGTTAAACTACTTAAATATGCGGTCAATTTTCTTTTCAGCATATTATTTGGAAAGGACATCGACAATGTTTGAGAGCAAGACGATATCGGGATGTTGATAATTTACTTCGTTTAGCGGTAAATAGAGATTCTCTGTTGCTTTGAAAATACTTTATTCTATATGCGACTATTTGATTTTGTAGAGTTATTTAAATTTTACACAATTGTCAAAAGAGCAGAAACGTGTTGGTATGAAAAAGATGATCAAAGCGCCAGATGATTACAGAAAAGCATACAATCTTGAACCGATAACCGTTGATATAATTCGCGAAGATGTGATAAAATTTGATATGAATCTGGCTCAGACACTTCGTCAGCAGAATAACAACAAAAATCAACAACACCCTCAACATCAAAACGGTTATACGAATCAATATCAGGGAAACAGGCAAACAAATTATCGTGGTCGTGGTCGACAACAACAGCAACAGCAGCAACAACGTAGAGGTGTTTGGAATAATTATCATCAAAATCGAAATTTTTCATCAAGTAAATGTTTTTCAGTTGCTCAAATCTAAAAAAAAAGGAGCGTAACGACGACGAATGTTGATCTTTTTCTCTCTAGATAATGTACGACAAAATGGTAATTCATTTCAGTATCATGGTAACAACATACAACCGTTGTTTATTAACCAGTCACCATCCTATAGTAACCATTATAATACCACAAATAACGATGGACCCTTTAATCATTTTTCAAATTCAACCACACAATATTCAAGTAAATAACGTTTATGATTTTCTAAGCACATGATGTTTTTATAATTAGCGTCTAAATATCAGCCATGTGACTGTGCGCTTTTAATAGTCATCAGCAGTACTAAATCGATAGAATACCGTCAGACGACAGTTATCTTACTTATAGTTACTTCTTCTGAGCAGATAATGGTAAGCTTTGGTACTATGATGGGGGATGGTAGCGTAGCCAGTGGCTACGCCTCTAATAGAGAAATATATAAGCCTGTTCACACTTGGACATTAACGTCATTTCATAATATTAATAAATTTTTTAGCTAACAACACTATGAGTCACAATGGATTTAAACGTCAAAATGACAATAATAATGGCCAATCGTGGAAAAAACCACGTTATGATAATAATACGTTTTCTTCATTCAATCATGGTTCCTTTCCACAACAACAACCACCACAGCAACAACGAAATTGTTTTCCTCAAACGCAGACACCGTTATCAGCTCGTGTTGATTATCGCTATATAGCGAATAAAAATATTCAGCAAGAATACCATTCAACTGGAAACATTTCGCAGCAACTAAAACCATCTTTCTAATGACTTCCAAAGCAATTTATATCAAAAATATTAAATCAATGGCTTTCACTAACCACATAATTACTTGTTGGTTTAACAGTGATAATTTTTACTTAATGTTCTTGTTTTTTCTCAGGGAAAGGTATCTTCCATTTTGTGATAATAATTGTTATTTTCTTTTGGTGATTGTTGTTACTTTGATATAAACTTAGGAGGTTACGTGTTATTGTTGATTTTTGTTGCATTCAATTCGCGTTTTTTTGTATTTCAAAAAAATCAGTAGTTTTGATTTGATGCTTTGAGTGATACATACTTTTTTGCTCAAGATATACAGTTAAACGCTTGTTATTAGAATTAAAAAAAATAAAATAAGAATACATTACCATGCAGTAGAGTTAAGAAATATGACAAAGTATCATATACTCGATCGGAGAAGGAAATACATTACGATGATCATACTGTTGCGTGTTACACATATTTTAGAAGAACATTTTCAAAATCCACGATTTGCATTGTTTTCCCATCTAAATCTACTTCGATAGTAATGCAAATTCTTCATCCAATTAAAAAGCAGTGTCAGTACCGTAAAAATTAGTTAATGTCTATCTTGCCAAAATAGATAATGAAGTTGACAGAACTATTCGCTTGTAAACATCTGTTATCTATTTTTTATTTTGTCTTTTTTTGCCATTTTATTCGGTAAGAGAAAAACAAGAAACATATTAGCAAAAATTTCTATAACAATAAATAAAAACAAAAAAAACAAAGAAAAACAACAATATTTATCGAAGCTTCGAAAGAACAACGACAATAACACTACATTTCTATATATCTGCGTAATTGAAAGTAAAACGACACAAGGAGAAGAAAGAAGATTAATCCACTATCTTATTATAGAAGCGCGTGCATTTTTTTTTTTTGTTGCCAAAGAAGGAAGCAGGAGCGCTGACACATAAAAAACAAGCAACAAATACAAAAAAATATACATAATAGTATACAAAAAAAAGTGATGGTGACTAACACGGCCCGGAAATAACATCTGACTTCTTCTTAACAGTGAAAAATAAGTATATCGGACGATGTTTTCGTTTCGAACCTTGACCGAACTGACGATGTTTTTTTCAGTCTTTCAAACAATGAAAATCCGTTTATAGATCATCTTCGTTGTGTCCACCAGATGGTGGTGGTGGTGATTCTCCGCCAGGACCTCCTGGACCACCACCTTGACCGTATAATTTGGTCATAATAGGTGTTACAATTTCTTCAAGTTGTTTTTTATGTTCTTTCAATTCTTCAACTTCAGCTTGTTGATTCGCTTCTATCCATTTAATTTGTTCATCTACAGCTTTTTCAATTGTTTCTTTATCTTCTGTTGATAATTTTCCACCTAATTTTTCTTTATCTGCCAGTTGAGTTTTCAATGAATAGGCATATGACTCTAATTCGTTCTTAGCATCAACACGATCTATAAATAAACACAAAAATAAATGGATGATTATTGTACGTGATATACAAAAAATTATTTACTTACCTTTAACTTTTTTATCTTCATCAGCAAATTTTTCTGAATCTTTAATCATACGTTCAATCTCGTCTGGTGACAAACGATTTGTGTTTGAATTGATGACAATATTATTTTTATTGCCCGTTCCCTTATCTTCAGCCGTTACTTTTAAGATACCATTGACATCAATTTCAAATGTAACTTCAATTTGTGGGACACCACCTAGCAAAATAAAACATAAGTTTGATGAATAAATGAGGCAATACTTTCAAACTTACGAGGAGAAGGTGGAATGCCAGTCAAATCAAATTTGCCAAGAACATGGTTGTCTTTTGTCATTGGTCGTTCACCTTCAAATACCTGAAATAGCAAAAGATATAAGTTCGTTTGAATAAAAGATGCGCGCTAGTTGTGCTTACTTGAATGGTAACTGTAGGTTGATTATCAGCAGCAGTCGAAAATATTTGTGATTTTTTCGTCGGTATAACCTATAGAGGAGATAAATATAAGGTTGCTGACAACACTAGTATTATCGAAAACTTACTGTGTTTCGTGGAATAATTTTTGTCATAACACCACCAACAGTTTCAATACCCATTGTCAATGGATTAACATCCAACAGCACTAAATCACCTGTATTTTCTTCGCCTGATAGAACACCAGCTTGTACAGCAGCACCATAAGCTAAATGACAACAAAAAGAAATAAATATCTCTAAGCCTTTTTCAACAAAATCATCTCACTCACCAACAGCTTCATCGGGATTAATACCACGTGATGGTTCTTTACCATCAAAAAATTCTTTGACAAGTTGTTGTACTTTCGGTATTCGGGTGCTACCACCAACCAAAACAACTTCAACAATATCACTTTTTTTCATATCAGCATCGTCCAAAACTTTTTGTACTGGTTTCATTGTTGAACGAAATAGATCCATGTTTAATTCTTCAAATTTGGCACGTGACAATGTTTCTGAGAAATCTTCATTATCAAAAAATGATTCAATTTCAATTTTTGTTTGATGTTGACTTGACAATGTTCGTTTAGCCTTTTCAACTTCACGACGTAATTTTTGTACAGCACGATTATCCTTACGTACATCTTTGCCTGTTTTCTTTTTAAATAATTTAATAAAATGTTCCATAACACGTTGATCAAAATCTTCACCACCTTAAAAAGGAAAAAAAAGAATCATAAATAACTGAAATTAATTGACAATAAATAAAGTAATCATACCTAAATGAGTATCACCATTAGTTGCAACAACTTCAAATACACCATTATCGATCGTTAATAACGAGACATCAAATGTACCACCTCCCAAATCAAAAACTAAGATATTCTTTTCGCCTTCTTTTTTGTCTAATCCATAAGCAATGGCAGCAGCTGTTGGTTCGTTGATTATTCTCATTACATTCAGACCAGAAATTGTTCCAGCATCCTTTGTAGCCTAGAAATAAATTGTAAAAACTAGTTTTCTGTCTAAACACTCAAATTCTCTTGTCATCATCTACAAGACAGGGCAAAGATGGGAAGAAATATGTTTTTACCTGTCGTTGAGCATCGTTGAAATAAGCCGGTACTGTGACAACAGCGTGCGTAACTTTTTTTCCCAAATATTCTTCGGCAATTTCACGCATTTTTCCTAACACCATAGCACTAATTTCTTCGGGAGCAAATATTTTCGCATCGTTGCCTAGAAAAATAGAAAAACGATTATCAATCTACTTAGTTTTTATCAGGTCATTTCTTGAACTTACCAGACATTATTTTAATGGAAGGTTTACTATTCTTTTCAACAACTTGAAATGGAAAATGTTTGATATCGTGTTGTACTGTTGGATCACTGTATTCTCTTCCAATTAAACGTTTGACGTCAAAAACTGTATTTTCTGGATTTGATGTTAACTGATTTTTGGCTGCATCACCGATTAAACGTTCACCATCGGCTGTAAATGCAACATATGATGGAGTAATACGATTTCCTTGATCATTGGCAATAATTTCCACACGACCATTTTTAAAAATGCCGACGCAAGAATATGTTGTTCCAAGATCAATTCCTATAACAGTTCCAACATCTTCTTTTTTCTTTCCACTATCTTCTTTCGCCAAAATGAGAGTGGTTGATAGACACACGAAAAGAATTAATAATTTCAACATTTTTATTTAACACTACAACAGAATAAACAGTATTAGCTTTATGAATATAATCGACTGTAGCTTTCAAAGTAGCAGCAAACGAAAATATCGAGTATTCATTCAGATTTCTAGTCAAAAGACTTTTACAAAGAAAAAGATGTAGTTCGATGGCATTCTTACCTCTTTTTTATTTTTCAATGTTAGTACGATAAATGTTCGTTAACAAGATTGACAAATAATAATTTTAAATTAAACTAAAAGTACAATTCACTTAATAATAGTAATTTTAACTATTGAAGTAGCGCGTAAAAGTTATAATAAAGAATAATTTTGATCGTATGAATGTCTTTTATTTATATAAACAATTATCGTTAGTAGGATGCGACGCGTGTATTCAAATTGAGTGGAAATTGAAAGTCAAACGTGTATAAATTCTAATGCAATGTCTCGTGGAGTTTAGTCATTGGAGAAACAGACCTATGTTGGATATGTAAGCTCGTGATTGGTTCACGTTTATAACGAATGTAATATACCCAATGCATATAGACATGATAAAAACCGTTGTTTTCTCTTAGCTCCTAATAGCAGTAGCTCTTATTAGGAGCTAAAAGGAATAACTCTTATTAGGAGTTAAATAAAAAGGAAATGTGATAAATTCCTAGCTGCAAATACGAAAAATATGGAAAAGGTGTAGAAAAAAATGACTGACAAAAAGGCATACACATTTTAGATAGAATTGTAGTTTCTTTTAAGTATATTTAAAACACCTGAATCTATAGAAACTATTCTATTAGATTGATGTAAATCAGAGGGTGTAGTTAGTGACGTCTATGGCTTATTCCATTCGTCATGCCATGTTGTACCAGTTCTGGAAGACATCAACTCAAGTGATTTCTTCAAATTTGAAGTGCTGATAAGGTTTTCCTTAAACTCAATTTATCTTCCTTGATCGCAAAAAAAGCAACCGTGTTAAAAATTCAAGATCAACTAAGTTTGCGAAATTGCTCTTGTTGAAATTTTTTTGATGGCGTCCTATTTTTCCGATGCACAGAAAAGATGTTTGTTCTTGGAAAACTTGAAATTTAACAAAGGACTTCAGAACACTTCGTAAGGCATATCCTCTTCACTGGATCAAGTCTCAAAGACGATATTTAGAATGAAGGAAAACAGATCTTTTTTACTTCTATAAATTCTTTTCAATAAAAACGTGTTTGATTGTGATTTTCGGTCGACAAAATACCGCACTCAGACTATAGTTGAGGAAAAAATTTCTGTAGGCTGATGTACAAGAATTTCCTGGAAAGATAACAAAAAATCTTTTATGAAAAAATTGTGGCCGAATCAATGATTCCGCAGTTGGATCATACAGAACTTGATAGAATTTTAACTCCTTGATTGCTAGCTTGAGTAGTCTTCACATTTTGACTATTGCTCTCCCTTTACTCTTAATCGCATTTAACACTTGTTACATCATGTTTTACTCAGATTTTTCTTGTAGAACATAGTACATTCACGGCAGTGCACAGCAATTTTCAAATTTATCGTGTGTCTCACAGCAACAATCTGAAATTCTGTGCAGGCTATGCTTGAGTTGAACTACTGTGTTTTCATTGCTTGTTCTTTCTAAAGTTTCCTATAGCTGTAATAGGTTTTGTGGAATTTGTTTTTATCTCACATATCTCTTAGTTCACTCGCATATTGCTCATTTCGTGATAAAAGTCAAACTTGAATATCTATTCCTTACTTTTGCGCATTTTTATTTTGAGATATTTGCACAATCAACATGTTAATCTGACGTATTGTAGTTTTTAGATTCGGTACATTTTCGCAGAAAGAAAATCTTTTTTTGAGCCCAAAACTGATTAAGAAAGAACTTTGTGACAAGAAGGTAGAAAAGTTTCTCTTCGCAACTTCCTCACACTCTTTAATATTGCTACGTACTTGTACTTACTTTTTTGCAGTAATTCTACATTAATCAACATTATCAACGTTTCTCATTTGGCCACTACAATAAATATACCATTCGATAGAAAATTTGTCGAGCTACAATTTGGTATATATAACATAGAGAAAAAAGTGTCCTAGAGCATCTTGATATTAGAAATGTTTCTGCAAAGCCAGAATTCTGCTCGTAAGTCTCAATTTTCTCCATCAGAATTCAACTTTTATGCAATAAAAATATCATAATTCGAGAAGGCGAATGGGCTGTTACTATGGGGTTTCCACCGGCGTGCAGCCATGACTACGTTACGGCGAAATAAACTTCGGACTATTCATGTAGATCGCTGGAATATCATCTAACAGTTTTGGGAAACTCTGTTGAATTTTTTCGATTGAAATTCGCTAATTTTTTAGCCAATGATCTGTGCTACAAAGTCACAAAAGTCGTAGATATGTCCGATAGTCAAAACTTTGTTTTCATCTCACTGGTGTGTGTGTGTGTCATTCCACGTGTCATCTCATTGAGCATTCAACGCTCGAAGATTGGCTCTTGTGTTGAGTGTTGATAATAATCGTAAAACTGAACAAATTTTGAACAGAATTCGAAGGTATTTCAATAATTGTTAGATCTAAATCAGGACGCATTTTTGTAATAAATTTTCGTAAACCATTTTTAAAAATTTTTGCTACTATTATGAATTTATGATACTTTAATAAAAATTTTGTTTTTTCTCCTCAGCATTGTCAAAGTGTCCATTACAATAGACTACCATTTGCTCGATTGATGTATTGACAATGTAGTCGTTATTTATGGTTATTCGCATAATATTTTCTAACTCATCATGTAATAAGAGTGTGGATGCACCAAATCCTATGGCTTTATCAAATCCAAACCCTAAATAAGACTTTATGTCACCCTAAATAAGAGATAAGTAGAGCAAATGTGAAGTGTTCGATGGATCATGTCTGTAATTACTGAACATTTACGTGATAACGGAATATATGATTCCCACTTCATAATAAGGCCGGTATAAGTATTTTCTCGATAGACTAGATTAATTGAAACGTTGAGAATATCTTGAAATGAAGTAATTAGATAAAATTAACACAATTTATTTTCAATGAATTCCGCTGTTATCATCAAAAAGTGTTCATAGGCAATAGATTGATTTTTACTATAATTTGAGACGTTTTCTTTTCAAATATTTGTCAAACTCACACAAACAGATTGATAGCGACAAATATCTAATATTAATTGTTGAGAACTATACTTCTTGCAGAGTGCATGACACGCTCCGATTCTTCGGCAACATTCAAACTACAAATAGTGATGTGTATGACTTTTTTCATTAGTAAACAGTATTTTTAACAGTCAGAAGCACCAACTCTTATCGCGTCTTCTTCAATCGCTGGACATTATCTGAGAAAAAATGGCACTGAAAACATTTACTATCAGCGAGTATCAACATTATTATAAACGATAAAACGAAATTATATGCGACAAAACTTATTTGTGCATCGAAATATTCCGAAAGATCTCAATTTCAACATTAGTCATCAACAAAAACACATCAACAATTATTTAATATATTTCGAATAAATTATATTTTATCATTCAGATTTTTATTGAGTTCAAGTTGTTTTTCCTATACATGAATATTATTATCAATCAATACATACAATTAAAGAGTAAAATAATGTATTTAACAAAGATTGATAGAAGAATGATTGACAAATGACATCGAAATATTTTTGTATTAAAATATTAAAAAATTGTATAAAAGAGATACAAAAAAATAGAAACGTAGATACCACATTATAAACGAGATTTTTTTTAAAATCAAAATCAGATTTTCGTAGAATTTGAGCCATTTTTTATTATTGATAATGGATTGAATGTAGATGTAAAAATCACTCGACACCTTGTGCAAGTAATATATTCTCATCACCAATAGGAGTGTAATATGCATCGTATAAATGTGAATACATAACTGAAAGGAATTAAACAAATAAAAAGTCTAGTAACATTGCATTCTTAGTTCTTCTTACTTAAATCACCATGATTGAGTAGAACAGGAAGTGATTGACAAAGTTTCGAACATGGATCACGTGCACGCAGCAAAATTTTCGATGAACCTTGTATTTGAGCTAGCCAAATCCATGCAAAATCCATTGGAATCTAAAGATATAGATATTTAATAGTTCACTTGAACGTTGATGAATATATCCTCGAAGACGAATATGCAGACCTTATTTAAAGTTTTCTTCTCATAATGTTGTGAAACAAAAAACCAACTTCCTATTTGAGTAAGTGCCATAGATGGTGGTAAAAAATAAGGCTTTGAATAATAGGAACGAATTATTTTTATCGCTTCTTTTTCACAATTACTCCTTTGAATAACAAAAAAAAACAAAATGTAGAGAAATAGATAAATGTGTGATACGGATAATAAAAACAATTAATAATCAGTAAAAGAAAGCTGATCTGTTGAAATTATATATATATTTATTTTTATCACAAAAGCAGTATTGAGTCGAGACTTTATTATCATTAATCTTTGATTTGTAGAACGAAAAACGTTTCAAATTAGAATTTACCAATGAGCAATAAATGAATGCCGTTGATGTTGCAATATTTCTTTCATCAATTTGTCCACTGCGCCACGTTGATGTTTATAATTGACGTTAGCATCAAAAGAACATAAATCCAATTTTGATAATATTGGATGTTGAAGATAAAGCTTGAATTAAAATAAATTGTCAATATTAACAATAAAAAAAAATATAGTATTCTTACAGTGAATAAACTTTTCAAATTTAATTGTTTTATTGCTTTCCATGATGTGGTGGCATCTTGAACGATAACTGGTCTCTGTTTTAAATAGATACTTTTTGTAAAATTAACGAAACTTAATTGTGTTTCCACAGACACGCTCGTCACATTTACGCATTCCTATGTAGAGTGAAAACTTATTTAAACGGTTAAATAGCTCAAATTCGTTTTACTTACATTACATTCAGTATCTGTTAATGTATTATTGAAAAACGGATTCGATATGAAACATGGACTGTAATAAATTTGACTCCAATCATAAAACGGTTCAATCTATTCGAAAAAAATAAGAAGCAAGAGATCAATACTTGGATTAGTAAAAAGATTGGTTACCTTAATTAGTGCATGTCGACAAATGAACAGAAATCCAAAATAGACGTTGTAAATAAAATCGTTTGATATTAGATTATATGCAATGAGAATGATTAACAGTACAATGCTACATTTGCACAAACGTTTTTTCCATTTTGTCCTGGTTATATAAGATTCAATACGATTTAAGTCATTAGCTATATGGGGATTAAATTGAACTTTTTCGACTAAGCCCACTAATTCGTCGAAATATGTTTCAACAGTATTTAATTTCATTTAAATTCTTCTTTAAACCGAAACCATGTCAAATTATCGTCTATCTCATACACAATAAGATCTCCATTATTGATAGATAATATTCACTGAGTTCTATATCTTTCTACTGCATCTCGGAATTCTAAAAATAGATGCAGCGATAAAGAATTTCAATTGCAACAATAGAAGACTTCTTCCATTAACCTATAATTTTCATCTGAATTGAACACCTTTTCTCCTATATATCAACGAAAACAACAAATTTAAATACCATAACTTTCAAATCAGAAGTCCGCAGAGTCACATCTCAATGCTATTGACAGTCCAATATCATACGTAGATAGCTTCTCAATAAGTATTAAAAAAACCAAATTACGGATCCAAACCAGATCCCCTGGTTAAAAAGCTAGGTTTCGCCTTAAAATATTGATTTTGAGATTTATACATAGTCAGATAGCCTAAAATGTTTACTTTCAGAACCTGTATCTTTTTCTATCACAAATAATGAGTAGGCCATAAAGAATGGCGTCTCAGTATTTTGTGAATACCTTCACTCAATTTCCATTATCAAGGGTTCAACTTTTTTAAAAGATTTGCGATTTTAATCTCTAAAAAAATTCTCTAAAAAAAACATTTTTTTATGTTTCGTAGAAACAAAAGAATGTTGGTGAAATACTGAGGAATTTCAATTTCCATTACTTTCAAACTAAAAACACAACAAAAAGATATTTATTTTGAACATGATACTATGCAACAAAGTAGAATCAAAACGGATGTTCTGGTGGCTCGAAGTGTCATCTATCTTTTCATATATCAGAAGTTGACTTTGAACGTGTTTTTCTGATACAAAAGGCAATTTTTACTACAGTCTACCAAAAAAAACTGAAAATTTTCACCTTTTCATCTGGTCAGTGGAAAGGAAATGGAGCTATCGAACCTTCTCTGTTCGGATGTAACAGAAGAATTATTTTTCTTTAAGATAAGACATATCAGACCTCAAAATATTTGATTTTGGCTGATTTATAAAAATTTTCTCAAATGCCACCCAAACTGCAGTTTGGAAACAGTGATTTTTGACAAAATCGATATGAGCAAAACCTTCTTCCGCAACGAATTGCGATTAAAAGGAGCTTTAAACATAGCCAGTTGATAGAACTTTTCAAGGGCTATAAAACGCCATCTTCTCCTATTCTGTATCGTAAAATACAAAGAACTAGAATTAAAAAACTGTTTTGGGGTTTTGAAAGCAATGGAAATTGAAGCGTCAGAGTATTTCACCTATATTCTTTATTTCGACGGTATATAAAAAAATGTTTAATATGTTTTTTTGTAGAGAATGAAACAATGAATGTTTTTAAAAAATGCTGAAGCCTTGACAATGAAAATTGAGCAAGATATTTGCGGAATACTGAGACCACCAATGTTTATGGCCACCTGTTATAAATTTTCATAGTTTTAAAGGAAGTTTTTTGAAATCTCCGAAAGTAAAATACTCGAATTCTAGTTTCATCCATACTTATGCAGTTAAACTATTTCCTGAACGTGTAGATTTGTAATCAACGTTTTCTGGTCAAAATGAGACATAGCATAACTATGTGGTGTCTTAGCTACATTTTGAGACCACATCGAGCTTTTTAGTACTTAAAATCGTGGAGAAATCTTTGATTTGTTTGTAGAGAAATACTTGTCATTTTTTAACAGACTTGTCGCTTCAACTTAACACTGTCGGATTTTTGATTTTCGATATAGTTCTTGAGAAAAATGAAGTTTTTCTAAAATTAAGCTGTAACTGTTTTTCAACTTTTTTCATACAAACTTTGCGTAAACTAAAAAATACTTTTAAAATCTGGTTCTTTTAAGTTGTAGCGCCAAGTCTTGGCTACAACCAGAGACCACCCTTTTTAGCACTTAGAAATAGGAGAGAAATTATTGTCATACGAATACCTACTTTTTAATCCTTATTTTTGTAATAACTCCGAGAAATGTCAACATTTCCAGCTCAAAACCTTCCTTCTAGGATAACACACATTCCTCAAAAGTTTTATAAAACTCTGTTGCTCTAAGACGAAAATAGGCTTCTGAGAGAGGGACTCTTAAGATTATTCATAAAATCATACCATGTAGCTGTTGTTTATCTCAAAGAAAACATCAAAATTTGAAATATATTTAGACATTCTATTGTTTCAACTGCCTATCGCGTAGTGCGCATATAAAAGACAGTTGTATTTTCATATTTTTCGTATTCTTCACCATACAACTGCTATTATGCAACAAAGGAAAAAGGAAAGCGTACAAATGAAACGTCTCTGCAGGGTAAAATAAGAGATGTTGTCGTTTTTGTTGAGCAAAAATATGCACCATTGGTCCTTAAAAAAAGAAGTAATATACACATACATTAACGGAAAAATATTTTCTCATTTCCTTATTTTCTTGGGCAAATGACAAAACAGACGAATAAGTATACAAAGACACAACATTGTAAAAGAGAATAATAACAACAATAAATGAACAAACTATTCTAACAGCGAACTCTTTTGTACGATCGGTAAAAAAAGAAAAAGTTTTGCTCATACAAAATTTTTTTTGTTCCCATTTAAGATAAAATGAGCTCACACACACATTCACAAAACACCGGATAATTTATCGCGAGAAAAAAAAGACATTTAAATGTTCAAAATCACACATATCAAAGTTGAGTTACCATAAATCTTGATATTACAAACTGTTTAGGGCAGAAAAATGCACGTATACACACTTGTGAAAGATCAATTGTAATAAAATCATTTTAGAAAAAAAGAGCTTAATATGCAGTGTGAAAAAATTAAGTGAAAATCAAAGGTTGTTTAATAAATGGAAGGGGCATGAGGTGTTTAAAAGATTTATGATAAAAATGATGTTTCTTCTGTTTTCTATTTTTAAACAAAAATAGTATACATCATTTAAATAAAATTTTGCGATTGAATGTACGATTTAAATAAGACGTCTTTTCAATCCATTACCTTACACGTACAACGCACCGTTTACAATAAACGAAAGTTTATGGACAATGTCATTCATCATATTTCCATCGAAAATAGATCGTCGCCCTCTATAAAGAAATAGAAAAAACGATAGGTTCATTACTCTTATAAACGAAAGATAGATAGATATTTCGAATATTCTTAAACTCTTATGGTTTCTAGATTCAAAGCCAACATGCTCTTATTCGTTTTCTATGAAGTACATAGAAATATTTCAGAGATAACACACTATTTTTAAATGAAAATACCTTTTTTTGGCTTTGAACCAGTTGTCTCTTTTGTTTCTTTCTGTTGTTGTTGTTGTTGAGCTGTATTAACATTTGTATTATCACTGACGCTACTGTTATTTTTATTGTTTCTAGACAAAGGTGATGTTGCCAATGGTGATGCTGCTTTTTTGTTGATACCAATTGTTCCATTTTGTAGAGTTCCACTTCCAGTAGGGTCTGGAATTAATGTTACTTCAGGTATATAGGGTAAATTCACTGGAGGGCTACGAGTCAATGGACTATCACGTCGTGATAGTAAAAATTGACGATCATAATAAATTCTTGTGCCACCTGGCGTTGTAGAAAAGATACTTCCACCCGGAGTTGTACCGTATGATAAGGGTATTTCAGTTGGATCATGGACAGCTACACGTCGAATTGAAATACTTTCAGTCATCTTGAGAAGTAGAACCGATTACAAAAGATAATCTATAAAATAAGAGTGAAATAGACTACCTTTGCCATACACTCTCTATAGATAACTTTTTTTGATCTGTCGAGCTACTTCAACTACTACAAGAGATCAACAATGACTTTCTATAATCAATTTCACTTTACTTCATCAAGCAAAAACAACGTTAAATTTCTTATATTTGTACTACGCCGGACAAATATAGATGTAGTAAAAACACCCCAAAATATAGAATATTTTATGAATATCAGAACAAATACAAATACGAGAGAGAGCACGTGCTATCTACGTACTTTGAGTGCGTTATAATAAATCTTGTTCTTCGTAGTTCCACGATCCACCATTAATCACAGGATTTGATTGGAACTAGAAATTTACATACAAACAGTAACGTTCGACAGATGTCATTGTCTCGCATAAATCATTCTGCCTATATTCAGAAAGAAATTTCGTCACTCTGCTTCATTGAACTGAGACGGGAAAAAAAAGTGTTGTTTGTTTTTAAAATATTCTTAAACTGCTAGCAATAGATCTCGTTAAAAATAGAAACTCAGGTGGTCTACAGGGGTGTCATAATCCTGTTACATTCCCACGTCAAACAAATCGTATACGATCGTATCTAAATCACACAAAATCGTATGAAAATCATATATGAATCATGGCATTTGATTTGTCCTCTGGATCGTATAATAGGATCGTACAACTTCGTACGAAATCGTATAGTACGAGCCCGATGACAAATCAGACACCATGATTCATATGTAAATCGTACATAATCGTATATGATTTCATACGATTCGTATACGATCGGATAGTCTGATTCAATCATCTGGATTGACGACTAGCACAGGGCCGAGTTTTCCGAAACAAAGTTTCATTCTTCTAATACAATGATTTGTTTAGTTTTACACTATTCCGAGACTTTAATTCACCAGACCAAGTGATTACACGTGTTCAGATGTCCATCTTTTTGCTCCTAGAAAAATCGTTTCTACGCAGTTAGTTTCGACATCGAGTTTTGCGTACACATTTTTCACTAATAAACAAACACACAACAAAAAATAAATAACAAAAATGTCACAAGCAAATAAGACGAAATCCGCACAATTAATTCATACTTTAGTATTTGGCTGCCAACGTATTTTTCGTTGAAACCAATTGATCAATTTATCTGGACAATATTTGTGAGCTATCGTGGATGGTATACATTCTCTGTCATCATTTGTTGATGGTAATGATGTATCAGGAACATATCGTACAGCATAAAATAAACCATTATCATTCGTTCTGCTTGCACCTAAAACTTCCTTTACTACACGGCCCTTTTCAATTTCATATAATTTATCGTCATTTTTCACATTCATTGTTGTTGATGTTATTGTTTTCTTCTCAGTTGCAATCTTTTTCGGAGTCAAGATTTTTCTTGCTTTTTCGTCTTTCGGCAACGCGGTTTTCTTTTCTTTTGGCAAACATATTTTCGTTGTTTCTCCTGGCTCGTTTGATGAGGACACTGTTGGTGTCGTTGGTGCTCTTCTTTCTTGCGATTGTGACTGTCCGTCATCATAAATACTTGAATGCGATTCTGTGATGAGCGTTCTGTTTG
>CAJNOQ010001498.1:0-30962 GCA_905250885.1 Didymodactylos carnosus | reverse complement strand
CAAGATGATCTCAGAATCTTGACAGATATCGATAAATCTGCATAAGATCTTGAAAGAACTGAACAGAAACTTCCGAAATCTTTCAAGTTTTTATCAAGATCTGCAGTCAAGATTTTTTACTTGGGTACGTTAACAGGAGCGATTTCAAGAGTATGTTCTAGTTACGTTGAGTTTCTTTTCATAGTTTTAAAAACTAAATCTTTTTTTCAGATTATGGTTAGTTCAATCAATAATAATATCTAAAAGTTTTTCATTTATGCTTTTCCTTGCATTTTCCAAGAATGTCTTCTATGATTAAGAACATATTTAACCGACTTGAGATCAAATTGTTAACTAGTGGCGCTCTTTGTCGCTCCTGGTCTATCATTATTCTGAAAATTCAATTCTTACGTACATTTGTAATTGCATATACTTCTGATATATCGTAAAGTTTTTCGCAAACGCTTTTGGTCTTTATCTACATAATGTATTAGTGACTTAAGAAATACTGACCAATAGTCAAAATATTGCTTACCCTTTCTTACTTTTCATACGGTACTGTATAAATATCCGATCTGTAAGTATAGAAGCAAGAAAACAAAATAAATTGAACGTAGTATTGAATAGTATTGAACGTAGGAAAATTAAAACAACAGAATGAGCTGACGATGAATAAGAACTGAAAAGTGGCCTTCTGGTGGATCCTTCTGTTTAGAACGTTTATAAATAGATTAGATGACAGTCAGTTAACATAAGACTAACTAAAGACAAATATAATAGCCGCGGTTTCGGAATCTCTAGATCCTTAGATTTGTTTTCACGGTATAGTAAAGAATTTCAATAATTGTATAAATTTGAATTGTCTTATAGTTTCAGATCATCGTATAGTTGACGAGATATGGTTGTACAAAAAGAGAGTATGGAAGGTATGTAGAAAAGGGTCTCATGAGTATCATAGCCCTTTAATGTTTTTGTGTTATAACATTCAGGCGATTTCGAAGACAGTGTTGAAGAAAAATTAATTAATGAAGAATACAAAATTTGGAAGAAAAATTCACCGTTTTTATATGATTTTGTTATTACACATGCGTTGGAGTGGCCAAGCTTAACAGCACAGTGGCTACCCAATGTTCACTCGTATGTATTATGAGAAGAATTTTTAAAAAAATTTTCAGTTTAATTAATCTTCAATATATTTTTAGGGCTGAAGGCCGTGATTTTACTATTCATCGCCTTATTCTTGGCACACACACATCCGATGAACAAAATCATTTGGTAATTGCAAGTATACAGTTACCGAATGAAGATGCTGAGTTAGATGCCAGTCATTATGATAATGACAAAGCAGGTTTGTTTAAATTTCTTTCACAATAATATCGGCTGTGTACCATTTATTTGTTTTCTCTTTTTAGAATTTGGTGGGTTTGGATTAATAACTGGACGGATCGAAATCGATTTGAAAATAAATCACGAAGGTGAAGTGAATCGGGCACGATATATGCCACAAAATCCAAATATTATTGCCACAAAAACACCGATGTCAGATGTATTGATCTTCGATGTCACCGCTCATCCACTAGGAAAAGAACAACAAGGTAAAAGTGAAGGAAAAGAAAAAATTTTGTGACTAAATGAAATTATATATTTTTTGTTTAGGTGAATGTAATCCAGAATTGAGACTTAAAGGTCATACACGAGAGGGTTACGGATTATCATGGAATCATCATGTGAATGGACATTTATTGAGTGCAGCGGATGATCATACTGTTTGTTTATGGAATATTAATGAGCTGCCCAAAGAAGGAAAAAATGTGGATGCCTTATCAATATATAGCGGGCATACTGCCGTGGTTGAGGTGAGTGAATTTTTCTCAGTCATTTAATACGAATTACTGGACTAGACCGAACAAGTGAAGTAGCCATTTGTTTCGAAGTTTTTGCAGTTTTCAAATGTACTTTGTATATCAAGTTTTGTCAGCACTTATTTAACTTAAGCATAGTCTGAGTCTATAAAAAAAGAGCTTTTTATATCCTTGCTATTTTAACTTTCCTCTAGGATGTTGCCTGGCATTGTACGCATCCGACAATATTTGGATCTGTTGGTGATGATCAGAAATTGATGATGTAAGCCTTTGGACATATGTCTACATTCACTTTTCGTGTTAAATGTACTTCTTATGTTATAGTTGGGATACTCGTGCAAATAATTATGTTAAAGCAAGTCACACTGTCGATGCACATGCAGCCGAAGTCAATTGTTTAGCATTTAATCCATTTTCTGAATATATTCTTGTCACTGGTAGTGCAGATAAAACACTGGCATTATGGGATTTACGAAATCTTAAAGTAAAACTTCATCTTTTCGAATCACATAAAGATGAAATATTTCAAGTACGTTAAGCATTAATCATACACTTTTTTAAAATTAATTGATTGTCACACGCTATTCTTTTTAGGCTCAATGGTCTCCACAAAATGAAACCGTATTAGCATCAAGTGGATCTGATCGTCGACTTCATATTTGGGATTTAAGGTAACAAGATACGCATTCAATACTTATGCAAGAAATATTCACATTCTCTATTTGTAATTAACAGTCGCATTAATCAATCACAAACAGCTGCGGAAGCAGAAGACGGACCACCCGAACTTTTGGTAAGATAAATAATTGAAATGTAGTGGTCGATGAGTTTTGGACTTTTTCTTCTAGTTTATTCATGGGGGACATTCGGCGAAGATATCAGATTTTTCTTGGAATCCGAATGATCCATTCGTTATCTGTTCCGTTTCGGAAGATAATGTTATGCAAGTATGGCAAATGGTAAGTCATTTACAGACGATCAACTGACGCAAGAAGACATTCTAACAAGAAAGCTAACAGCTAATTAACCTTCTTTTCCGACTTAAAATACATATTGCATTAAAAATATGATGGTTCTTTTTTAACTTAAAAAGTGATCAATCTATCAGAAAAAAGTCAAAGAGAACTGCATGATCGGTATCACTCGCAAGCTCGCATTTTGTTTAAACAAAATAGTGTTTTGTATCATATTAAACTCAGAGCTGTCTTGTTATCTTTAGGCCGAACATATCTATAACGATGATATTGGCAGAGAGCCAGATAAATCGGAAGCAAATGGCTCGTGAAAAACTCTAAAAAAATGAATTTTCTTGTATTGTTCATAGTTTCATAGTTGTACAGACGTATTTGTTGTTTTTTTTTGCTGCCTCAGTCATGTTTATTATTATTATCTGAATATTGTTCTTTTTTTTTCTATGTAAACTCTCTGTTTATTTGAATAAACAATCTATGTTTGAATTTGTTAACATAAATATTTTGTTTAACTACATATTACAAATGTGCAAGAAATTAGAATTATGTTTGTACAAATAACTTTTCACTTTCTATACTTTAAATGGCGAACATTACACTATTTTCTTATTTAGACGCTCCAAACACTAATCTGTTTCTGATTTAGTTTATCCGCCAACATATTGAAACAACTATTTCCATTTATTTATAAATAAAATCTTGTTTACAATAATAATCATACAGATGATATCAGTATATTTATTTACAAAACAAATTATAACATCATAAATTTTACAAATTTTCATCCTTATCTCCACGCTGACGATTGTTTTGTTTTTGCTAATAGAAGACCTGTTTTTGAAATTATTGGTACAATGCCGCCTTTACCCTTTTGTTCTCGATAATCTTTGTCGGATAGTTCTATTTGTGCTTGTTCTTCATCATATAACAAATCAAAGTTGCCTAGAATTAAGTAATAAAAGCAAGATAGTCTTGTAAAAAATGACGTTTTTAAATATTATTTAATGAATATTCTGCCTCTTACCTAATGTTTCTCTTGTAACTGTTTGCGGCTTATTTTTAATATCGGGTATTTCTCCATTTGGTACCACAATATTTAGTACATCATTAAGCCTAAAATCAAATTAATTATGGTAGGCGTACAAATAATGGCTAATCACGCACATTTTAAACTTCATAATGCGATCATTTGATGTCGTCGATGTGAGAGAGGGACTTGCATTTACTTCAATTAGCCATGGTTTTAAATTGTCATCAATAATAATATCGTATCCATAACATTCAAAACAATGACGATCACTTGTAATCACGCTCTATATGAATTGAACACAATTAAATTGACTATTATTCGTCTTAGTTTCGATTTACCGTCACTGCTTTAAGTGAATGAACAATAATCCATGCCATTTCGTCAAAAAGCCGATCAGTGGGCTAAAGGACAAGAATCGTAACTTTTGAATGAAACAATCACATGGCTATATTTTATACTATCACCGTTACAAAAAAGGACTGCGTATAATAATTTAATTTTCAAAGATAATTTTAATTTTTTAACTTTTCACGAAATATTCACACTCGGTATTTATTAAGGTTCGAATAATGACTAAATAGAAAACCTACTCTTTTTCCTCTAGTACCTTCAAGGTACAACTTCAAGTTATCTATACTCCATTTACCACCATGAATTGAATTGTAATCTTCCTTTAAATAAAAGAATTAATGACCTATTTTAATTATTGATCATAAAGAGTCTCTTCTTTTACACTCTGTTTTTGATATGACACATTTGTTAGATGAACAAACATATTATCGATATCACTAGACGACGATATATATTTCACTGTACAAAATCTTCCAAAACCAAGTCGATATCTGGAGAGATAAATAAATCTATTGACTTGTTAAATATAAATGATTAAGAATTGTATTTACAAATAACATTTCAACGGTTTAAACGATGTTACCAAAACGTATAAGCGTAAATCAAACTTTTTTCCACCAATCAATAGAGGATTATCAATATATCTTGATATAACGTATGTTTCACGACTTGGTGCAGCTAAAAAAAAGAGAAGATAGTTTAGTTTAAAGGAAAGATAAAGTTCCCAAATGACTTACAAGGTGTAAGTTGTTTAGTACCATCTCGCGACCACTTTTTAATTTGAGACATTTTGTTAATGAGAAATATGCCTTTTCCTTGCGCTAAATAACACAAAAAAGATAATTTGGATATAAATGTTTAATTATGATTATCCTACCTCTTGCTGCTGGTTTCATAATCCATGCATGATTTGGATCTCGACGAAAATCATCGGCAAACAGATTGTAATCAGCCGGCATCATATATGTTACAGGAATAAAATCTATACATTGATAAAACAAACAAATATAAAAAATAAAGAAAAAAAGACAAAAAGGAAAATATATTTATCGGTTTTGTCTTTACCTAAATGTTTGTATACTCCAGATTCATCCTTTTCTGATAACGGATTTCCATCTCTTTCTAAATCTTTCCGATATCGCTTAATGTTTTTTACCATTAGATCTTTTCGTGTCAGTTCATAGTGATTTGGAAAATGATTGATGACTCTTAAGAAAGATACAGTTGAATCTAATATTAGGATAAAATAGTTTGTTTTCAAATAATCTTACTGGTTGTCTGTTAATCTAGGATGATCTGTTGTTGGATTAAAAATCGATCGAACAGTTGTCACCGAAGCCCTAGGAGGAACATATAGAACTCTGCTGAGTCAATAAAATCGCGCACACGGCAAGATCCCAAAAGAGGGATGATATACAATACAATTGAAGTAAATATCGACGTGAGGATAAGTATCTTACTAGAATGGCACTAAACCAATTAATGTTGGGACCCCACTAGGGCTGTGACAGTTACCGTTACCATCGTTCCCCGTTACTAACGGTAACTATAATTGACATAAAACTAATAAGCATCGTTCCTCCTTAGTAGAGGTAATGGTAATTGATATACAGTAAGAAATCCTTTACCCTCCAGTAACGAGGAACGATGCTTATTAATTTTATATCAGTTACCGTTACCTCTAGTAACGGAGAACGCTGGTAACGGTAACTGGTAACTGTCACAGCTCTAGACCCCACACCTCACACACAATTAGACTCCTTCCTTGAGAAAAACAGTGCATCTTTTTTGTCTTTATGGATTATTTATCATGAATATTCAATAGAACTATATAAGATGATAATGCCATCGATGATTATTTGAGACATATTGGTTTGACTGAATTGAATATTACCCATATACTGAAATTTTGCTGGTCAAGTGCTTCTCGTGTTATTTCTCGTAATTTTGATTAACGCTTTTCTAGCTCTTTACTTGTGTCACAACTTTCTTTTCCAAACCTCTGACTTCGCCGCAAATATTTTCGACTTGTGCTGTTTTTCAAAATTTATCATCTTCTTAGTCCTCTTTCCATCTTTTACTCTATTCATCGTCCTCATTACTCTTCTTTACGCTGTTATTATTCTAAATATGTTCGCATTCCAACGTCTGTCAATGGTTTTTCTTCTCAAATAGTTGTCTCTGCTTTGTTCTATTCAACTATTACTGACTGGAATAAACTTCCTGAATCAGTTATTTGTTTTTCTTCATTAACGTCGTTCAAAAAGGCACTCTTACAGTAAAATTCAGCCGTGTTCCCAGTCATAATCAACTTATGTTTTTCTCTAACGTTATTTTATTTGTGTTTATTTTTCCATTGTTACTTTTATATCCTCGTTGCATATCCTAGTTTCTCCTTCTTTTGTTTATTTCTGTTATTATTTTTGTTTCCCTCTCCCCTTTGTTTCCCTATCTCATTTTTATTTTGGCTTGAGTCATTGATATTACAGGTCATGGACCTTTGATGACTCTCACTTTTCGTGAATAAACTAAATTAAACTATGTATATGCGGTGAAAAGACGCAAAATGAATTGTTCTAGACGATTTTTCAAGACAAACTGCTTGAGCAAAATAGTCGCTCAGCGAATTGCCTAGTCACCATTAGAATAATAGATTATTGATCTGTTCATCAAAAGGAATGCAACTAACTCTAACGAAAATATTTTCTTCGGGATAAATAGAATTTCGGAGTCACTAATTTTTGAAGATCGAAGAAAAACTTCTCAAAAAGTAGGAAGGGGGATCATCGCTTGTGCTGTCAACTTCTTGACTTAGTTGCTTTAAAAGAACAAATCCAAATAAATCTCCTGAGGTCTTCAAACTATAAATAAAATTACTTGTTCTAACATCCATCAAAGGCAGAAAAAGTGTGACTTGTCAATTTATTCACGAACCAGTAGAAATTCCAATCTTCGTCGGGATTCACTTGGATCCATGATCGTTTGTCAAAGTTTTGTGTTAATACATTTTTGTCCAAGTCCGTACAACATTTCACTTTCTCACGTGCCATAATAGAACAAAAGCAAAGTCATGTTTGTACCAAAAGAAAAAGCATCATGATGAAAAATCGCCATACTTAAAATGTAACTGTAGTAACGGCCTTTACGATATGCTATTACCGAATTTTTCTTTATCCGTTTTTGTACAAAATTGTGATATATATAGAATCCGCATTCTCACTTATTTAACTCTATCAGTAGCTATTACTTTTAAACAAAAGTCATATCTGACGCCTTATTATTATTCAAAGAGAGTTTAGATGAATCATCGTAATAATTAGCTCAAATGACAAGTGTGAACAGAACCTAACGCGCATGTATGTACATTTCTTTCTTTTGTTCTTCTAGCGTATTGATGATGACTAGTTCAACGAAGTTGCAGCTGCTATGCGTCTTTTTCTAAAAACATATCGACTTAGTGCGATTGCCGAAGAAATTCAGTCATTGAACGTTTGGTTAGAAAAAATGCACACTTTTTCTTATTACTACATCTCTCTTAATGTACATGTGAAAGCAAGCAAGATTGTGCCCTGATCTATTTGAAGTTGTCTGAACTAATCTTTGTTTAGTTTTTTTGCACTCAAGCGTTTTTGCACTCAATTTTCTTTTATTGATACTATGAACGATCAAGAAACACGAACAATAGTGAACTTTCTCTCATTATATTTTCAAGATTGTTAAGTTCATCTTCTTTTAGATACATTCGTGGTACAACTTTCGCTCATTGAAGATAAAAAATGGTAAGCGTTTAGAGCACATGAAGAATATCGGTATTTATTTTCTTGTGTCATTCTAGTTTCGTAATCAGTACGATCATGATGTTAGCATCTGGAGTCCACAGGTGATAAGCAAAGAAAAAATTTGATAATCTGACTAGATATTGTGAAATTTTGTCTGGTTTTGTAGGGTCGTATTTATCAAATTGAATATGCTATGGAAGCAGTAAAACAAGGTGCAGCAACGGTTGCAGTTAAATCCAAAACACATGTTGTTTTATGTGCTTTAAAGGTACACTTTTGCGGATTTGGTACATTGTATAATTTTGATATTAATTGCAACTTGTTTTTGTGTCTCAGAGGGCACCATCCGAATTATCAGCACATCAAAAGAAAATCATGTTTATTGATGATCATATTGGAGTATCAATAGCTGGATTAGCGTCTGATGCACGAATATTATGGTGAGAGGATTATAATACTGCAGTACTTGAAGTAATTTTGTTTAATTCTGTTTTAGTCGCTTCATGCGTACTGAGTGCATAAATCATCAATATGCATTCGATAAACCAATGCCCGTAATGAAGTTAATGGATAATGTTAGTAATAGTATCTTTTTTCTTTTCTTGTTTGTTTCTACTACTTAGTCTGGTTGTTCTCATTTTTTGTCTTCCTTGACAAAATTTTTAATCAAGAATGTCAAGTACCAACACAACGTTATGGACGACGTCCATTCGGTGTTGGATTTTTGATGGCTGGTTATGATGTGAGTACTTCAAAATAAAAGTAATAGGATAGTATATCATGCTTTTGGTGTTTATTTATCAGGAAAAGGGTTCTCATTTATATCAGTTGTGTCCATCGGCAAATTATTATTCATGTAAATCAATGGCCATTGGTTCACGTTCACAGTCAGCGAGAACGTATTTGGAAAAGAATTTAGATAAATTTGTCGATTCAAATCAAGATGAATTAATTAAACATTGTATGCGTGCACTGAGAGATACATTACCAAATGAAGTTGAGCTTACTGTTAAAGTATGATTTAATAGCAACACTGCTTTTGCAGTCTATTATTCGAATGCTTGTTTTCACACAGAATTGTGCTGTCGCTGTCGTTGGAAAAGATTGTCCATTTGAACTTTTGAAAGATGATCGCGTTGGAACATATTTAACATCAATCGAAGGAGATGAACGTGCTCCACAAGTCGGTCAAGATGATACATTGGTATGTTTTACTCTCTGTTTGTAATCGAGATACATAGAAAAACTTTTCTGTTTTGTTTTTCAGCCAAGTTATGACGAGGATTTGCCGCCTCCACCAGCACCGTCCGGTGATCCGAGAACGATTGTGGCCACAGAACAAATGGATACCTGAGAGTGATAGCCAAAGGAAACCAAAAACAAGACAATTTTCTATTCTTTTTCTTGGTTGTTTTTGTTTTCCATTTGTTATACGCCTTTATTATTATCTTTGTTATGAACAATCAAGGAAAAAAAGTTTATTACTTTTTCTTTTAGGAAAATCATTTCATTTTTATCAATTGTTTTTCTGTATGTTTTTTCTTTTCTATGGCAAAAATTCTTATAATGACTAAACTGCAAACATTGTTTTTTCTTTCTATAAAGATAGTAGGTGATTTCAAGCTCAGCAAACACGTTACAAAAAATGAGCGATTTTGAAAATGAAGCATTTGTTCTTTGAGATACGGCTAACGAACCAAAGAAGAAACCATATAGTTTTGACTAGGGAAGATTCAACTGAATGGAAAAATCTCACTTTTATTATTTAACTATAAGTTCTATTATCTATATGTCACTTAATTTTAATCTGTTTTTTTTTGTAGATTAATTTTGTTTTACTCATTCATACAAATATGACGTCAATAGATGTAAGTTTTTCTTGGTTTAATTTTGGGCAAGACTATAGTATATGTTTTTGTTATTTGTTCAGGGTTTAATTCAAAAAGCTCCGGCTGAAATGCGTACAAAGCTCATGCAACATTTTCAGATAGCTAAAGAATATGAAAAGAATCCAGAAACAGCTGCTGTTGCTTATTATTGTATGTATAAAGTGACTTGCTAATTTCTTACTAATTTTGCCTTTTCTTTTCAGGTCTCATGTGAGCAAAAAGCAAAAAAACCTTTTTCTTTATTAATAAACTAGATTTTTTGGTGCAATTTTTAGGTACATTGCTCATGAAAGTTTAAAAGCTGGAAAAGAACAAAAGCCATTTGCCGCACAAGTGATCGATGCTTTAGAACTTGTAAGATAAGATGAATTGTCAACATTTCTCTTGAAAATTGTTTATACATTCGTGTACTTTTTGCGATAGATGAAGAGAACATATGCCGATGACGAATTAATCAAATCAATGGCAACTGGTCAACAAGTCATTGAAGAACTCGTTACAGTTTTGACCGGTGAAACGAACGAGATTGAAAATGACGAACAAAAAAGTGCCGATCAACTTCGGTTTGTTTGTATTTTTACGCAAATAACTTTTCATGAGGACATTTGATTATTCTATTGAAGGATTTTAATGAGAAAATATTATACAATCGGCGGACTGACAGATGTCTTATCGGTCTTCGGTCCCGTAAAAGACGATTTTGTTGCACTTGGAAAAATGTCAAAAAGTCGTGCAGTATCAATATTTCGTGAATTAAAAAGTGGTGCTGGATTAGGTGGAGGATCATCATCAGCAGCTGCGGCCAAACCACGTATGTCAAAAATGTCTGATTCTGAGATTGGATGTAATACGTATCTATTCTATTTAGCTGAGAATACAACCTTCGGCGCGGGACAACCGCCCAATGCTTATCGACCCCCATCTCCACCGCGAACTAACTTACCACCACAAAAACCACCTGCACCTGCTGCTACTGGTGGCGGCAATTATGGATTTTATGGTGCCAGTGGTTACGATCAACCATCAACTGAATTGCGTACGTTACTTTCACTAGTCCTGATAATACATTAACCAAAAGATTGGTTTTTTTTTAGATGCTCCGCACGAGATCATCGCCCAAGCACAAAAACTTTGTCGTTATGCAAATTCTGCACTAGAACATGAAGACATTTCAACAGCTTTCAAAAACTGTGAACAAGTATTACAGCTATTAAGACCATATAATCATTAACTATGCCAATACTCTTTTTCATTTCAAATTTTTCGACGTCCGGTATGTATTTATTGATATTAAAATAAAACACAATCACGCCTGTCAAACTATCTAACTTTTTTTCTGGAGTTTTAAATTTTGCTTGAAGTAAGAGTTCAAAGCTGCTAGATAAATCCATTTTATTATATTTTCTTGCTGTCGATCAATTACAAGCTGTTTTCGTTTTTTCTACGCCTTTTTGTTGTTTCTGGCGTCTATTATTGTATATGTACTTTTTACTGGTTTAATTACAGCAAAATTTTCAAGCACTATCTAATTATTTATTTTTGAACTTATTGGTCAATTTTGTTCATTAGCAAGAAAAAAGATGTATCAAGCTGAGCAATTCAAAAATGACTTGACTTATGACTTGTGTCGATTTAAACAAGTGTCCTATACCAGTACGATAAAAATACTTTCACTACTAAAATATAATAGTCATCTACCTTGGACAGTATAACAGTTTTCAGCTCGTTTGCATTTTTATACTGATTTATTCTTTTCATGGAGTGGTGTGTGCGAAAATACTTATTCAAGTTCATTGGTATGTATTAAAACAACAAAAAAAATGACTGAAGATGATGACTTGACTCGACTTGTGAATTTGCCCAACTCTGAGATGATTTTCAAACAGATGATCAACGTTTTAATTTTGTACACAGATTCTTTCACTATTGTTCATCTAAATAAAGAATGGGTCTATGACTGTTTTTTGAATAACTTTTGATAGAAAAGAGCTAGATAGCTCTGGTTTTCACCATTCGAAAGAAGAGGCTTGGAGACATATTTTTATATCCAAAAATTTCTTAGAGTTTTTCTGAAACAGGTTTTCGAGGCGGTTTTTGGAAAACTAGGCATTGTATAAAAATTTTCAAATTGGATTGTATTGATTTTCATGGTCTAATAGGGAGGGATGTTCTCTTCAATATGGGAGTCAAGCACGACCTTCATTTTCCCTGGCAATATTTATTTATAGAAAATTTTTGAAAATCGAACGAAAGGCGAGTTTTAAGAAAATTAGAGTTTCCAGGCTATTTTCACCTAATATTAAAAAATTCACTATTCACTCAGAAACCACAAGAACGAGCCCAAAATCTCAGGATGTGACTAATATTGTCCCATAAACGTGGTTATGTGATCGAAAAAAATCAAGAAAGTATTTTTTGTTAATAGATTTTTCAGAAACGCTTTCGCAAATCCTCAGGATTTTGTAAAATTTTTGTTGAGATCGCCTATAAATAGGATATAGCACAGCCTAAATACTCTGCATTCTGAAGTTTTGGACTCGTTCTGATGTTTTCTGAGTGAATAGTGGATGTTTTAATATTAGGTGAAAATAGCCTGGAAATTCTAATTTTCTTAAAACTCGCTTTTCGTTAGAGTTTTACAAATTTTCTAAAAATAAATATTGCTAGGAGACTTAGCATGGTCGATTACCCATAGTTCACCCATCTTTAAGGCTACCAATATTCATCGGGTGCCAGTCCTGAGACTCGTAGAAAATCCGACAAAGGTTATTCAAAAAACAGTCATAGACCATTCTCTTTTTGGATGGACAATAGTCGACGTCAGTATGGTCTGAAAAGTATTCATGAGTGCATATCCTTATCAGTGGTTTCAGGGCTGACTCGAATAACCACATGATGTTGCGGATCTAAGGAGTACACCTGATAGTAAGTCCTATTCAGAGTAACACTGTTCTTGAATATTTGTGACAGTGTAAGTTATCTAATTTTTGTACTATTCTAAGTTTTTTTTAGAGCTTAGAAATCTTTTTTGTTTACGTGAAGCTTTTTCTTCGAATAACTGATTCATAGCTGAAAAGGCTGACCGAAATCAGTCAAATTTTCAGAAAATTCAGTTGCACAATTTTCATTTCTCAACCAGTCGATACATTTTACTGAAGTCTGATTTAGCCCTGATAAAACTGTAAAGCTGATTCAGCCTTTCAGGCCAAGCTGATCGTTGACTAGTGTGTAACTTTCTTTTTTATCTGTTCTGCTGGATTCTTTTTTTCTTTTCTATTAAGAATTGATTCATACTCTTTTCTCGAATAAATTTAGAGTCATCATTGAGTCATACCAGCATTACTAAAGTAATATTTTTTTTCTTCGATTTTTTAAATACAAATGTTAAACGCAAGTATATACTGCGTTTATTACAGTAAAATGATGACATGTTACAGTTACTCTAATTAAGAAAGGAAAAAATGGGTACTAGTCATTTACCTTTTGCTTAACATGAATACTGATCATCTGTGCATCACTGAGTTACTGAAAGTAAAGGTATACATTTATTTGGACGCGTAAAGTTTCAAGCAATATGTGTTTATAAAATGTTTTTCTTTTATTAACGTAATATTCTTAGTCAGAACGTCATGTGACATAATAAACTGAATTTTACATTCTATTTTTATTTACTTATTTTAGATTTGAATTATTATTCATTTTTGAAATACCTTATTACCTGTCGTCTTTCAAAAGTCAATTTTATTAATCATGACGAATGAATTAGATGAAATTATACTACCAGAAGAATTAAAAAAGTATCGTACATTATATTTAAAAGCTGAAGAAGCTGGTCAGTTAACCGAACAAAATCGATTTTCCTATTCCTATTGTCTTGTACGAAGTAAAGTCAAAGATGATATACGGAGTGGTTTAGCTATATTAAGATCATTATATGATGAAACAAATAAAGATGATGCTAAACGAGATTATCTTTACTATATGGCAATTGGTGAAGCACGTCTCGGAAATTATGAATCAAGTTTGAAATATTTAGATGCTATATTACATGTTCAATCAAAAAATCACCAAGCATCAAATTTAAAACACGAAGTAGAACGACGTATGAATGTTGAAGGTGCCATTGGTCTCGGAGTTACTATTGGTGCTGGAGCATTGATTGTTGGCGGTTTAGCAGCTGCAGCAGTTGCTATATTGAAAAAATAAGCGCGAAACATGAAAACATTTGATTTTTGCACTTGTAAGGTATTTTTTATTTTATATGATCTATTTTCACATAAAAAAATCAGACTTATGCTAACCTCTTTGTTGTCTCTGTTTGTTATTTTAATTATACACATATTTTTGAGAAATAAAAATTTTATGTTCAAAGGTAAAGATGTTTTTACAGTATGATCCTGCAGTAAACTTAGATCGACTCACTTTAAGAACAATTATATGTTCAGTGTATATATATATATGTGTGTTTGTATAGTATGCAAAGTTTTTTCTGCTTTGTTCATGTTCTTTTATAATAAACAGTTAAACAAGTATTTACAATCTAACTCGGGTAGAACATAACACTGATGATTGTGATGTTATTCAACAAATAGATCAGAAATTGTTTTTTTACTGAATTCATCTGACATAAACGTATTCCAGTCAAGGACAACCGTAGTTTCGAAAGAGTTGTAAAATCTATTCAAACACGTGTAGCAGACCTTTCTAGTATATAACACGAAAAAATGACATCATCAGGTTTAAAAAATATTTTAAAAGTTAATAAACTTTAAGCTACAGACTAATGCAAATTATGCAACAGCAAAATCTTCAAATCAAATAAGAATTTAAGAATAAATGCGGCTAACATATTTAATTTAATATAATTGTAAAGATAAAATAATAAATTAGAATTAACATTAGAATCAAAATACGATATTTCGACCTATATATTCGGTCATTATCAAGTTAAAGTCTTTGACGTACATGTTGACGCTCCATGTGAAAATAAAAACTGTTTGTACCAGTCTATAAGGTATATTTTAATTTCTTCTTGTCCTTGTGTCTAGTCTACATTCACACAACGAGGAAAGATAAAAATGACTCAAAAATATTCCGTTATTATTCTGTTTTATGAACCCACACTGGAAGGGTAAAAGAAGAGAAAGGAACGTGATCAACACAACTATTTTTGTCCCTTGCCAACTAGTATACTATCCGACAACGAGGATGATGAGTATGATTGATAAATCGGCCTGCTATTAAATAATCCAGCAAATATTGAGGCAAAAAGAGAAGAAGTCCTTTACATACTGCCAAGACCCTGCCTAGGTATCTTTTTTCTATCTCACAAATACGATTTCATTCTACTAGAATAGACGCAGAGTGGTACAGAACGATCTGTACCATTGCGTACTGGAGAACTAGCTCTAATTAATATTGACTCTTTCACTAATAGTTTGCACCGGTGTTTTTCCCGTAATATGATCTCAAAATTCTTATCTGTGAATGTATGCCCAGTCTGGGTATGGTGCTCAAAGAGATACTATTACTGTTAGTAACAGAGGCCGTCTTAATTTTGGAAACTTTTTATTAAAAAGAATATTTGCAGCAGTTCAACAGTTAACAGTAATAGTATCTCTTTGAAACGAGCCGCACAACGTGCCACTATTAGTAAGTCACAAGCAGGTAGTCTACCTAAAAAATCATCTGAACAGTTAGCTCAGAACATAATAGCCCAAACACTTTACCAGATTTCCTCTGTCAGAAATAACACTAAATCTGAATTGGATTATATTGCGGAATCAGTTATTGGAAAGCACCATACCCAGACCAGTCATACATTCACAGATAAAGATTTTGAGATCATACCATGGAAAAAAACACCGGTGTAAACTATTAGTGAAAGAGTCAATATTAATTAGAGCTAGTTCTCTAGTACTAGAATTACACAACGTAGAAAAGTTCTGAAAACTCGAAATCGTTCTATGAGTACCGAAAATTGACCATTGGGTATTCGTTTTCCAATATCCACGTTGTAACCGGCGCCACAAGGTTCGAAAAGTGGAAGAAAATTGACTTTGAACTTAGAAAGTTTTCATATATTCATTAATAGCTTGTTGTCCGGCACTATTTGTTCTTCAGAGGGAAAATAATTCTCTCTCTCTTCCTGACTTCTCTTATTTTCTCTTTCTCTCTTCAAATTTCGTTTTCATTTCATTTTTCTTAAATCTATGTTTTAAAACAGTTGAAATCCAACGAAGGTAATGTGGTGAACCCTCTATTGACTGCGGACCCCTTCTGGGAGATTCAGATCGAATACAGTCTGTCAACATCGCAGTTTGTGCGCAGCGCAATAGCAATCTAGTTCTAATTGTATTTTACTTTTGAAATTATATTGAATCAAATATGTTAGCCGCATTTATTCTTAAACTCTTATTATTAATATTATTCTTACGATCTTCAAACGTTTCAAATTAAAGCTTTTGTTGTTGTTCATCTATATTTAAAGACGGGAGGGTTAAATTGGATTCAGCTTCCAAAAAACTACTATACGTATCGTCCAATGTTCCATTTAACGTCATAATGTCATAATCGTCATCTTTTTCTACAAGCGAGTCATTTTCCAATGTTTCATCACTGATTGCTGTTGTTGTGCTTGTATTTTGTCGAGATTTTTTACGTCGTCGATATTTCTTTTTTGATGGTAGCGATGGAGATGTCGAGTTATCATCGTCAGTAGATTGTTTTTTTCTTGTCAAGTAGCCAAATGGTCGAACAGGTGGAAAGATATAGCGTACAGATGGTACATTCTGTTTTAAATAAGATAACTGGGTATCATCGGTATCAATATTTAAAGTATGAAACGGATCTATAATTGTTAATTTATGACAAACACATACTTTTTTTTCAGTTCGATTTTCTGCTTTTTCGCGAGCATTTTTAATACGTTTATCAATATTTAGTTTATAATTGATTTCATTATCGTATAAACGTTCTGTTAGTTGTTGACTGAATGATACAGGCGTACTGAGATGTCGTTGTTGGTGTGTTTCATGCGGTAGTTGAAAATCGTAGTCATCGTGTTCGGATGTTTGATAGTCGTACATGAGAGTTTGATGCATACCGTCTTTATTGCTGTTAGTGTCTAGAACAGCTGTTATAGAACGATGATAACCTCCATTTATTAGTGGAACATTCATTTGATATTCTGAGAATGGTCGGCTAAGTTTATGTTTTGCTCCATCAAATGATGTTTGCTTGTTCGATGCGGAAGATTTTTGAGTACTATCAATATTCAGATCGGGCCGTTTAACAATTTTATAGTCTGCGTTACGAAATTGTTTGATAAGATCATCTAATGTACCAACATGCATAGTATTTGCTTGTACTATGATATCAGCTGTCGATTGATCATTCGACGACGAATTCAGTTTTGTATTTGGCACTACGGTAGTATTGGTTGCCGCGCTAGTAACCGTGGGCGTACGATGCGTCGTGCGACTTCCCCTCAATGAATTTAGTTGTGTCAATAAATTGTGATGATAATGATTTCCTTTTGATTCATTTAAATTATTGATATTCAAATTCGATTTTATATGAAGTTTATAGGTAAAACGGTCTAGAGCAATTGGTTTTTGATTACCCATAAGTTCATGGTATGTTGATAAAAGCTTTGCTGTTGTAACGCTATTATTTGCACGTTTAAATGCGCCCGTTGTTTGTACTAATGATGATGTCAGTGATTTATTAGACGGTAAATATGGCCGTTGCATGGCGTACTCTCGGTAAGGATTCATTGACAGATGTTGCTCCATTTATGAAAGAAAAATTCTAGTGACTCGTTTACACTAGTTATTTATTTCTAAATTCTATAAACGGACTATTATCCATATAAACAAGGAATGGATTCGATTACTTTTGTAAATAAGTTTTGGTAGTAAACTAATACAGACCTGCGGTTCGATATTTTTATGTATTCACATGTATGGATAGTGCGGAATCTTTTGTAAACAAAAAATGGGATTTATTTAATTTTTCCATTTGTCATAGTTTAAAAGTAGCATCGGATTTTCTAGAAGTCTTGGGAATGGTATTACTCGATTTGCGGAAATCTCAAACATGTTTGGAACACAGGTTATCGACCACATTGAATCTCCTTGTTTTTAAAAGAGGTTTAAAAGCTTATTGAAGTTCAATAGGTGATGTTTCTCAATTTTAACTTTTTCCGGAAAAATACTAAGACTTTACTCAGAGCCGATACAACTGATCTGAGTAAAAAAATTAGATGAATTCCATTTGTTGTTTATAAAACGCTATGCGCTATCTATACAGGTGAAAAAATAAAAATATTTGTGCCTGGTAAAAAATAAGTTTTGCCACTATTTAGAGAACTCGAAAAACAAAGAAAAGTGAGTCCTTCATTGGTCTCATATAGTTTTACAATAAGTTCTTCCACGTTTCAGAACACTTCCATGGCTTCTCTGAAACCAGCTAAAATAAAGGACGAATGAAGGTCTCATTTTTTTTTACAGTGGTACCTCATGACGATGTTTTTAAATAAAAAATCAAGATAGTAATACTTGAGTTAAAAAAAGCACAAAATGGCTGATTACTTTTGTTTTCGTATACAAGATTGTTGCCGATGACTATCAAGAAAACTTTTATTGAAAATGTTTTTCAAGTAGTTATGGTACAGAGAGAAGAATTTTCTTTTGTTTTTGTTTTTTCGACTACAATGTTGCATAATACTTATAACAAAAGCGAAACTTTGAAATAAACAAACTTCAAAAAGAAAAATATTCTGAAGTATCTTCCAAACGTATGATGAGTATGTATTAATTAAGAGTGAAGAAACTAACTAGAAGAACTAAATGGTCGCTGGATTTGTGTTTAATATCTTGAAATACTTAACGGGTGTATCATAAAGAATTGCAGTCGCAGTATTTTCGATTTCAGTTCAAATTTTCATATCCGTACTCATAGGTAATCTGACTTCTTAAAATTTCCTTTCTTAATCAACAAAACTTTCAACAAAATTCACTAAACTATTAACCATCTATATGTGTGTTCAAACAAAGTTGTTTTTTTCTGTATTGATCGATTAGTCTCCGAATATTTTATAAAAATAGTTCACTACTTTTCACTACGATTTTTATTCAAATAAAACAATTTTACAATATGATTTTACAATACTTGAAAACACGATTCTATACTGAACCTATTTTATACCTTTTGTTTATTCGTTTTGTATTAATCCATATTGACTAAAACAAAAACATCGTCCAATGTTTCATAGTACGGATAAAAGAATAAAACAATCAGCATTAAAAGTTTATAGTTTCATACAGGCGAAAACTATATGTTTTAGTCAAAGTGGATTAACATAAAAAGAATAAACAAACGGTATAAAATAGGTGCAGTATGGAATCGTGTTTTCAAGTATTGTAAAACCATATTGTAAAATTGTTTTGTTTGAATAAAAATCGTTGTGAAAAGTAGTGAATTATTTGTTCACTACTTTTTAAAAAAAATTGTATTATTTTTGTAAAATATTGTAGTTTATAAGCAACACCAGAATTTAGATTATCAATCCAAGCGGGTATTGCCAAAGATCAGAAAAATTATTTTCCAAATTGAGACCCTTATCCGAATACATACTTTTCTGATGTTTTGTTTGAGACTCGTTCTCATACTCATAGGTAATGGTTTGGAACAATTCTGCAGGACTCTGTTCATGCCCCAAAACAGAACCAATCGTAGTAGTCTAATGATGTGCCAATTAATAGACTAATACATATCAATCTAAGCAAAAAATCCAAATGCTTGGTCACTCAAGACCGACTGCATACTCAGATTCTGCATAGTGGATTATCTCGTCATTTTTCCCCGTTATTCTGTTTAATCATTTTTTTTTAGATGTTCATGAAGCGAACTAAAAGCTGAGCGAAATTAAGAATCATTTTCACAGTACCATCATCCAAAATTTGTTGCGTACAAGTTAAACTGACAATAGAGAGTATGAATGTGTAGTTAATTTCAATTGAACAAACTTTTAAAATTTTTCAATTATATTAAATATACTTTTTATTATCTACCAATAATTTACAGCTATTGTATATCTAGTAAATTTAGCAATATTCAACCAAGATATCTTCTTAAAACATATTAAGCATTGTAGTATTAGACTTCTAAATAAAAAAAAAACGATCAGTGTTAAGGTATTATATATCTGTGCATGAAGAGATAAATTTAGTGTCTGAGTACAGGTGCGCGATGTATTTGACAATATATATTCTTAACTAATCCTTATTTTCTTTCTTTTGCCTTCGATAATTGCATTGTCAACACGCTAAATTTCTGTTATTTACACTGAGCAAATGGTCATTAGATATTTCAACCATCAAAATCAATCGACGTATATCATAAATTAATAAAAATTTAGAGAAAACAGTTTATATATTTATAGAAAAAACAAATGTAATTGTTCTAAAAGCCGTGGTTCGATGTACAAAAGTTTTTATTTTTTATTTTTTTGTTTTATCTATTTGAAATTATCCTTGACGCCGTAATAAAAGTGTAGAAATGAGACATATGGAAAAAACTGAAAATAAATATGACTGTAATGATCCACTATTACATAGATCATTTGCACAACATGTTTGTGATAAAAACGTTCCAAAGTTAATATCGGGAAGAACACATCGTTTTTCTCCGCAACCACGTCGTATTCTACCATTTGTAATTCCTTTCCAACATAATTTCGTATTCCGGCATTCTATTTCTCTAACATCCTGACTGCCAACATTCTGTTGTGGATTTGAACATTCACTGTTTTGTAATTTACCATCACATTGGTAACATTGAATGCCAAATGCTACTTTTGTTAAAAAAATAAACAAAACGATGATTAAGAGAAATAAACGTATCATGTTGATATACTTAATAAAAAAATAACTGATAATAAAACTAATAAACTATACGTTCTAGTATCTTGCCATACTCACCTAAACAGAAAAAAAAAAACTAGAATGTGCGATATCTCAGCGGTGATAAAAAGAAAAATGAAGTAGAATCCTGTTTTGTTTTTTTTCATTTCTTCCACGTGTAATAGACGTTTTTATTCTGAAGAACATTTGTCTCAGTAGAGACTACAATATATTACTAGACGTATTTCGAAGAAAGACGTCACTTAGTCGAATGTTTTACGAATCTTCGAAAAACAGTCATACTTATTACTATATTCAAGACCGTAACTGAGTATCTGCTTCAGTTTATTCAATGGAAGCGCTAAAAGGATATATATGTATATACACCGTCAAAGTTATTATTCTTTTTCTTTTCGAAAAGTAAATTTTATATTCTTGTTTTTCTTTCTTGTGCGGTCTGATATTGAAAAGAGTTGATTATATAGTGTCGCTGTCGCATACTATAAAAGCACATCGTAGGGTCATTAATCCTTCATCCATCTTTATCTGTAAAATGTCTTCGAGGCATATACTACTGTTTAACAGCATCATATTTACATTCGATAATCACAAAATTGATTGATCTTTTTTACTATTTGATTTTTAAGAAAATAAGTGTTTTGAAAAAAAAAATCTTGTCTTCAAATTTTTCGTTCTACCTTGTCTTATTTTGCCGACAAATAATGCTTATTCTATATTTAAGGGATTAATAAAGTTATAGACAATTGAAGAGAAGAATAGTACACAAATATATTGTTCAAAGAGCATCAATAAATACTTTGATAAATCTTCTGAGACTAAATTGGGATATTGTTACTCTTCTCAAAAAACGACATTTTGACCCACCTCATCAATCTCTCTACCATGTTTGTCTGATATAATATTGATATCTAAGACAAGAAAGTGTAGGAAATTAAATCAAACTAGTTATTCGATTTCAATTAAAAATAAACATCGCCTATTACTTAACGATAGTTATTTTTTTCATTTCTGCAACCAAAATTTGATTTTGATTGATTTAAGACGTCGATGTATGTTGACAAATAAAAAAAAGTATAATAATAATAATAAGAAGAAGAAAAAATCAACTGTCGATTTTCTCATAGTTCGATAAATCATAAATGAAGTTTAGTTGATAACACGATAATAGATATCATGAATACATTTCAATTTTTTTTTTCTTTTAAAGAATATTTTACTTTACTTCGAATAGTTAATAGCGTACAAGATTAATTTTTACTGATTCTTAACGAAATAAGTTAATGTGTGGCTCAAACTTCAGAAGAGTGGTAGATACTTGTAATGATATGTATAATGTGTATATGTACACGTGTGCGTGTCGCATTCAGTTCAAGCTCCTTTTAACCATGATATATATTGTTAAAAAAAAATGATGATAATTATATCCATCTATTTCAAAAGCCGAAGGCGTGTTATATCGATAAAAAACATCACTTACTCACACACACACATTAAACGTAATTGATTCTACCCTCATAGACACATACGCAGATACATATACTATTTGTATTCCGCGTATACAATAGAATCACCAATCATACTAAATTCATTCTACTATTTATAACCATAGGAATAGATTGATTGTAATATGGATAGATTTTGTGTTATTGTTTAATCTAGATATGCTTAATAATTATAACAATGTTGTATAAAGTAAAAGAGAAAACAAAAACAAACAGAAAATAAAAAATAACAATAGAATAACATAATACTACTACAATGACACAGAGAACGACTAATAATTTAAATTTAACTCAATTTGTTTCTTAACATATTTAAATTTGTTTGTGTAAGTGTGATTTATTTTTTTTTCTCTGTATGATCACTATCCACACGAAAACATATAATAATCTGATGATTGTTCAAAACTATTTGTTAATGTTGCATAACAGGCAGCATCCAGTGTATTATTGTCATACGATATCGGTAGAGATGTCAAGGATGATGGATGTGAATAGAGATCGGATGATTCTTCAATTAGTTGTCCATTTTCATATTGCAGACATTGTGAATTGGAGAAGGGAGCTGTGATGTTTATATCTAATAAATGCCTGGTTGGATCCGACGTATGAGATGGTGGCGAAGATAAAGAAGAAATTGGCGAAGAATGCTCATCAGATAATGATGGAATTATTAAATTTTCGTTTGATATCAAATGCCTTCCGACATTACCGTTTGTCGGCCACGAACAAGTTGATGTTGGACAATAACTATCATTGCGTAATCTCGTACACCAATCACTGGCAATTTCAAAAAATTCGTTATAGTAGCCGAATAAACCATTAGTGATTATATTATTGTTATTATTATTATTATTGCTAACGGATATGTTTTGTGAATACTGTGGATCATCGACAATCATTTGATTCGTCGTTGAATTTGCATGTCTCGTATAATCATATTTAGAATTACCAACAACGGTCGATTTTTTCAATGGCCATTGATAATGATTTTCATCCGCGTTTTCTTGTTGTTGTTGTTGTAGTCGCTCTTCTTCACCACAACTTGCACTATCAATATTATCTTTTTGTTCAGTCGATGAAATATTGAGGGATTGATTTGATGAGATAATTTCTGGTATCCATATTCTAGCTGTTATGACAACATTTGACTGATAAGGATTGCAAGCATGTTCAATCGAAGGTGAAGTGGTAACGTATGTAGAATAAGTATCAAACCATGATAAAGAATGACCAGTAATATGAGTTGACTCTAGAATAATTCACAAAAAATAATTTAATAGAACCATCAGTGTTCATCGAGCGGAGAGTTCAGATATCTGAGTTGCTATCGTTAGTATAAAATAGACTTTTTTTCCGGCAGATGCATAATTCCTTATTGGAGGTGTTCTTAGACTTTCCCAGCAAGAGAAGAGTTGGAATCAATTCCATTCTTTTTTAAAATCAGGGTAATTAGTAACGTCTGTTCCTATCTTTTTACAGTGCAAATGTATTTTTAAGAGGGATCTGTATTGAAATGAGCGCATGGTTTAGTATAATATTAGCATTATAATAGACTACTGTCTACAATCACAACTGGAGTGTAAAAAAAATTAAATTGGTAAAATTCTTCTATTTGTACAGCGTTAAACGATCAATTCATCCATCGATCAAATTTTAGCTTCAATTCTGTGTGTGAGAACAATATTTCTTAAAATCTGTAATAAAAACATCCTCGATTTGTTTGTTGTTCCTAGTGTTAAAAAAAAAGTTACCGGTCGAACAATTAGTCACTCGATGATGACGATGTTTTTCTAAATACAATTGAAACTGTTTTAAGTTTGAAGCGGTAGAAAAACTTGACTCTCTATTATCAAGATCACACCGTTAAAAGAACAGAAAAAAAGAGAAAAAATAGGTACTTTCTATCTATCTTCTGTTAGATATAAAAGAGGCCACTTCAAGATTAGATGAATCAATTTCGTTTAATCAAGTAGAAACGGTGTGAAAGATGAGAAATTTTTCATTTGAAAAATAACGAGTTAATAACTAATATATGATGCAACTTTCATTCTGAGTAGACACCACTATATCTTAGTAATAAACTACATGTCTTAAACTGTGTGAATGTGAACATGAATATGAAATTATAAAATAGTTCTTAAAAGACAAGACAAAAATTAGTTACCTTTGTGTAGTCCGACAATAGTTATAGTATTAATAACAGTGAATAGAATGAGTCGGTTTCTTTCTTTTTTCTCTTGTTGAACAAAATTGAAGTACGTGATTTAGTATTATAGAGACATTTATGTCAATAGACTAATTGTAAGTTTACTATACGGAAAACAATTATGTCTATTAGTTATACCAGCAGTTATATGTAAAAGATCAAAGAAATAGAGTTCCAACTAATTTCTTTAACTTCCAACACACTATCTATTAAGATACCGCACACGGCTTAGTATAATCAATCTATTTAATCAAGTAGTTGAACAACTTGTTTTTTTTTTCTCTTAGTATTCGACTACCTATTCTGATTGATTTCTGAGATTGATGCAATTTGTGACTATGAAAGATTCGAATATCATCTCTCTGTTAGAGATATGATTATAATAATGATTATTAATTGTCCAATGTCCTACGAGACGAGAAATAAATGGTCAATCATTTTTTGGCGAGTTGTGGTGGCAGCTGATAAAAAATACGAGAATTTAACATCTTCATTGATGAGTTTCCTCTCTAGGTCATTAAAATACATCGAACAGATATATTAGTAGCATTCATTAAGTAATATAACGATGATAAATTAGTTTCAAGTTGTTGAGAGGAGGATAACTATTTGTTTAATCCGGTCGAATGTCAATCAGAGCTTCTCAGGTTAAAAAAAATGATCAACCGTTATTGCTGATTTGTTTACTCATTTTTTTGTGTTAAGTGTTGGATAATTCTCTCTATATTTAATAAACATAACACGCTTACATACACACGTTTGTTTACATTTAAAGGATGAATAAGAATAAGTAGCTTGCAATCAAATAATAGACGAAATGTCCTTGTAATCTTAACTATTACATATTAACTAATTTAAGCTAAATTTTTGTATTACTCACATTATTATTATTATTAACAAAATTTATTGATAAAAAGTGGAAAAGAATTAGATAGGTTTTTCTATTAGATATTAGAAGAGAAAAACCTGTAACATTACGGCAAACTACATCTCTTTACGCATAACGAAGATTTCTCAATAAAAATCAAATATTCCATTTATAGAACAAGATTGGATAAAACGTGACTACCTTATTTCCTTGATTAAAAATATATTATTATTCTCATGAGATGTTCGTTTATTTTTCATGTAATGAAAAATGATCTTAGCACATTTTTCACGATTCGACACATACATATACATATGGAATATCATCCGATTACAAAATAGTCTAAAGTGAACTTGTCTTTTATACTCAGATCAGTGTTCAATCACAGCAATGAAATAACATCATAATTTGTAAATGATTATATGAATAAATAAATCTTTCTCTCTCTCTCTCTCTCTCTCTCAATTGTACTTCATCTATAATATGTGAAACGTTTAGAATTTATATTGAAGAAATCATTTGAGATTATGATGTTTTTTGATAATAACAATCAACAAAACTTCAGGTTACCTAAAGGAAGACCGCCTGTTGTGTAACATATGTAAAAAACTTCACCGAAACAGGCACTAGAAAACAAACCCTGATAAAAGGAATGAGTTTTCTGCTTAGAGCTAATAGAAATTGAAATTCTGTTGAATAGTAAAAGTGAATCTGGTTAGTTTCGACTTTGATTATTCAACAATTTATTATGTGACATATACACAAGTCATCTTTCCTTCTTTCGTTTCACTTTATTTCTGCTTTAGTTAATTTATAAGTATTTCTCATATTCTATACGTGATTTTGGATCTCTCCATGATCTATTAACGCTTATTAGTTTGTTCTGTTGTTTGTTAGATCTTTTAACGATGATAATTAAAACATAAATGTTCTGTGTGATTTATAAGAAAAACTCAGTCATTATAATCTTAGGCTATAAGAATGTGTATCTCTCTATTCGACGGCATGTTAATGTATCGACTTTCTCCAACATGCGCTTCAAATAAACTCGTTTTCGTCTACAGGACAAAGCTATGTTCTTAAATCTTACCGTCTGGATCACAATTTAAAATTATTTTCTTTTGATTGATATTGGGACATGTTCCTCCGTTCATGTTAACATCTGGACGAAAACGTTGATTATTATAAACACTATCTTGATCTAATAAATCGCTCAAAAACGCTATGTAATCAATAGCTAAACGTAAGGTATCAACTTTGGATAGACGTTTTTCGTAGGGTAAAACGGGTATATGTATTCGTAAACCTTCAAAAGCATCGTTGATACTTTGCATACGTTTTCGCTCACGAAGATTTGCTGCATGACGTTGCTCCAGTGATTGTGGGGGAAATCCACTATTGTTATCATCACCATCATCGCCAAGATCTTCATCATCCTTGAATAAGAATAAACGTTCATTTGTAATCAATTTTCTTCTTTCACGTCGTGTGTTCTTCTTTTTCGGTTTTTTCACACGACCTTTTAATAATCTACTACGACTATTTTTTCCTGACAATTTCGTTGTTCTTTTTTGTATCGGTTTTTCTTCTCGACCATTGCCATCACTAGCTAATTCATTTTCACTATTTAAATCATTCGATGATGAGCTTATACAATCCGATTCGACATAGATATGATTGTTGTTGTCGTCAAAATCCATCGAATGATTATTGAAAATTGATATTTCCGATTCAATTTGTTTTATTAAACGCATTTTCTTTTTAAATTTTATTTACTATAGTCTGACTTAAAAACAGGCAAATAAATGTAAAAAACTACTGATAACGGCTAAATTCTACTCTTGTTCACAAATATAAATGTGTGTTCTCTTCTATCACAGTAACAGGAGAAAAACACGAAGAAAAAATATATAGAACGAATAGAATTTGTGAAAAAGAGAGAACCAATCGGACTCGTATATATATTTATATATTGAAAAAATAAGGAAAAGAGCGCATATATCACACCATCGCTTCAAGGTTTGTGAGTCAAGCGAAAGAGCTTCAAAACAGTTTTCAGTATGGTACTAGATTTTTTGAGTTCCGGATCCTGTTATTAGTTAAGCAGAGTTTTTTTACTTAGAGGGTTTCCGAATTATTAAAGAGAAAAAGTCAACTTGATACTGATAACTATTGCGCGGGAAAATTTTACAACAGATAGACCACAAGTGAAAATAGTCTAGTCGGAGTATTCAAATTTCTTAACAGCGGGTGATGGATTAGCAATATAACTTTCATAGAACCATTCTTCGTATGTAGTAGATGATAATTGCTATTGCACAGGAAATTCCCAAAAAGTGAAAATTATTTTTAAAAAACAGTATGCATTATTTAGTAAGTCTTCACCTCAAACGAATTTCAAACCTTCATTTCAAGCGCTGTTCGAATGAGCTTAGATCATCTGACGTTTGATTTTGTGAATGCCGTCTAGCAGGACTATCTAGAAGTCGTTTTGCAGGTTTGTGAAACGTGATTGTCTAAACCGTGATTGTTTGGTAATAGACTAACGGCGTCATAATTATTCTTCCACGGAAATCATCACAGTTATAGCGCTAATCCATTGCCCCCTCTTAAGAAATGGGAATAATCCAGCTGAACTGGTTACTCTGGTTCATGTGGTCGACTTGCGGTAAACTTTCCCATGTAATATTTGTCAATAATAAGTCGACTTCTTTACTCTCGGTAAGATTTTAATGAATCAGAAATCTTTTTTCTGACAGCAGTACTCTTTTGCAAAAATTAAATACAACCTTGAACGAAAGAAAAGATAAATGACAAGCTTTGGTTGCTGAACTTGCAAATCATATCAGATCAATTCTGTTATTTAATACTCAATCATACTGATACGAAAGGCTGCATATATAAAAGTCTCTTATCTAGTCATAATACTCAATAATGGTTGCTAGTTCAATTCGACATTTTTGCTAAAGTATACATGTTTACAGACCTTAAATAAATCGGTCATTATTTTACACCGAGTCGAAATTGTCTAGCTACAAACAATTCTCCAAAATATCAAAGGTTTTTTTTACTACAGGCTTACTTTTCACTAAAAATGGATGGAAAAATTGTTTTTTTTTCTATACATTTTTTATATCATGGAAAACCCGTTTTGTGAAAAGCAAACGTTTTTCCTTTTGTTGAAACTAAAACTATATAAATAATTATAGTATCAGACGTCTAGCGTACATTTCGAATTTATCGCTTCATCCTTAAAATAAAACAATTGCTCAATTCTTAATATTTGTAGGTATTAGAGTACAGTAAAGATTATGATTTAGAATGGTTGACTGCTATTAAAAAAACACCTCTCTTCCATTCTCTCTCTCTCTCTCTCTGCTCTTGTTTTGTGATTCAAACTAGACGAAATACGCTTGTAGCTAGAGGGTAAGAAATAAAACGTCAAAAGATCAACAACCGTAATAATAATATTAACTGATATATTTGGTGGTGCTTCCACTCGAAGTCTTAAAACAACAACATAATAATAATCCCTACTATTTATTCTTTTTTTTGTTCTATTATAATGAAATCAAAAAAGATGACGAAAGAGAATAAACATCCACGAGCACACGTTTGTCACATTTGATTCTTATTCTAGTAGATAGATTGGCAAAAATGTGTTTTACGTTTTATGGATAAGCGGTTAATTTTATGAATGGAAATAATAGAAAATTATACAATTCAACAACTACTTCATTACACAGATCAGTATTTAAGATTATAAAATGTTTTCAAAATATATATATTTGTTAAAAAGCAAATGATAGACAAAGATTTCAATTATTAATCACGTATGCCAGGTGAGTGAATTGTAATTAACGGTAAAAGTGAACAGCCATTTATTACAGAATATAAGTCTTCTATTAGACAGCTGAAAAAATCCAAGACACATTTATTTGACTAACTGTTGGTATAGTTAAAAGAAAAGAAAAATGTATAGAAATGCACATGCTTGTAACCTCATGTATAGAAAAATACAAATTGTTAAGTGAAATAAGAGACTTCATTGTCTCTTGTATAAGTTGTGCTTGTATTTTGTTTAACTTAGAAAAATTAAACATTCAATTTTAAAACATGTAGGCCTAGTTTTTCGAAGAATGTAAATTTTCAACAATCTAGTGGTCGAATTGTACAAGGATGAAGTATAAAAACAAACGGACACAGCAAAACCTGAGTTTTTATTTCAATATCAACGAAAATGGTATGGTTGACGAATCGTTTCTGCACCGTTTCATCGCTTTCTCACCGTTAACTCGGGCCGTTTTACTCTCGTGATTTAACTGTTCTCTTACGGTAAAGAAAACGGTCTGTTTATGGGAACGTTTCTGAGATGTTTTCTATAACTAACTATTTTTGATTTTTTACCTCAAAAATACTATCCTCATACTATTTAAGGCGTTAACGGGTCGTTGCAACCTGTAACTCATCCTGTCAGTTTTTCTTCTCAACCTAACCTAGTAACAACCTATAAAAATTTTCTTAGAAAATCGATTTTGAATCTCAGAAGTCATAGTTATGGGTTTTCTATCTTCGACATTTTTCTGGTGGTGTCGTGTACACCAAATCATTTAAAATTAAATTAAACTTCTTTCATATTTCTTCTACAAATTTTCTTTTTATTCTTCTTGTTGTCTGTCTACTAATAAATTTGGTGATCAAAACATATTTTTCTGATCATTTTTTTTGCAATTGTCAAAGAAAAGTCAAAAATACTTCTGTTGTAGCAAGTTCAATATCCTAGTCGATCAGAATAGTCTCCATTCGAATTTTATAACTTTCTTTTTTCGATTGTTCGTTGTGCTAGTTATTTTTCACTTGATTACTATAGATTGGTCATTCTTCGTAAACTAAAATGCCAGATATGATATCTGAGAGCTTCATCAGTTCGAACTCGTTATACTAGCGAGCATTCCAAACAGAGCAGTACATAAGAATAGATAAGGTTGATATGGCAGTAGTCGTTTTTCATCTGCATCCTTACGTTCATCAGTTATTGTGTGGTATAATAATAAAATAATTTGTAATTAGCGTTGAAGACATGTCTTCATTTTGCGCCTGTTCATAAAGCTAATTTTCTTGTTCAAACTGTTCTCGGATTTTTGCATTCAGATCTGACGTACTTTCCACTTCTCTCAAGCATATGATAATTTAGCGTACAAACATTTTCGATGAACTAAACACAGTGGGCATTTAGGCGGCGTTTTCTGAAAAAATCGTACGTGCGAATTTTTTTGTTTTAAATAGTGGTGTATATAGTATAAACAATTCCCTATTTAATGATAAAAAAAATTTTGTTCTAGCTCCTTCCAAAGCTGAGAAAACTGAATTACAAAATTACCATTAGAATTAGCCCGTTGGTACTTAAAATTGCATTTTCTCCACCAAAGGCTAAATTTTTTCGAACAAAAATCACATTTTTAAAATCGTTAGGTGTTGGGCTTTCTAGACCTAAAAAAACATTTTGACTAGTACATTAAATTTTTGTGAAGGCGCGAAGATCTTTCCAGAAACCCGTCAGATAAAAAAGGTGTTCTCACAAAAATGCAGTCGCTCAA
>CAJNOQ010001497.1:0-30970 GCA_905250885.1 Didymodactylos carnosus | reverse complement strand
CCCAACTCCACATGACCTTTCTTTGCAAAGTTATAGAATTTACACGAAGAGCCCTAAATTAATTTCTTCTTATTTCTGTAGCTTTTAGCTGACAATGAACGTTTAGGGCTTTTGTTGTAAATTCTATAAGTTTGCAAAGAAAGGTCATGTGGAGTTGGGAGAGGTCTCATTTTAATCAGAAATGTGCGGGCTACAATCATGCCTCATTAAGAACGGTTCGGGTTATTTTTGGGGGTTTCTGAAAAACTCGTTTTCTAGAAAACCAGGTCTTCAGAGGGCTATGCGGAAGCCGCATGGTCGTATTCGTAATCAGCATGGTCGATAACCTATAACCCACTACATTCCGAGCAAAAAGCGTTTAATCACTTCGTGGGGTTCCCTCGTCAGTAGAAATTCAGAGAAAAAAGCGTGATTCTACCATTGAATTAATAAAGTACAGCATATAAGTTTGTAAAAAACTTTTTTATTTTCTTGATAATCACTTTCCGTAAGATCTTTTTTATTGATTACCCACTAAAATTTTAGTCAACTCTCCTAGCCAAAAAAGTAATTTGAGATCGCTGCACTTGTCCAAGCATGTCAAGTTTTATTCGCATTCTAATACTTATTTAAAAAGTAGCCGAGTCGCTTTTGTCTACTCTTTTGACAAGTGAATAAATAAATCCAAAGGTATACTGCTATTGATCAAGTATACTCTTCACCATCACAAGAATACAGCAAAAATAAATCAGAACAACAGCAAAAGGATAAAAAGAAAGCGCATCTTTAAACTACTGCTCTGGGTATCTGTTCACGATCGGTGTATCTATTTGCCAAAGGATACACTCGATTTTCCCACTGAATAACTAAAACTAAACTCCTGCCATGGATTAGAGAGATAAAACAACAAATGTTTAATTTAAAATAGAGAACAACGGAAAATACATTTTATAACACCAGTTAGATAGTAAATGTGGAGAAGAGCTAAACTTCGGCTCAGTCTGAATACCTCAGGAATTACACATACAATTGAGAATAGATTTTTTTCTAGAGTATGGAAAGATTAGTCCTGTTTTCAAGAGACTGAGAAGAAATAATTCTACTAAAAACCATGATTTTAGTCAAAATAGTTCTTTTAAACTTAGATCTTCACTAACTTGCTTCAATTCTACGTTTATTCGCTAACATTTATTTTTTTTTACAGCAAATTATCTATTTCCCTGATGTGTACCTCTCTTATTTTTCTCTCTATCTTCTTCATAAAGAATATACACAGACAGACAAATGATGACTGATCCCTTTCTTTAGACGCTTGTCGAACACTCGTATCTCTTTTCCTATAGACGTTTTTATTGCTATGTTAAGTGCTTTTTTTAACCATGTATATTTTAAATCAAATGGTGTCAGGATATTGAGTTGACTTAATTAACCGTGAAGCGTTTTTGACTTTACTTTTAATTAGAAATACAACTATAACTTTTCAAGAACGGGTAACCACTCAACCATTATGATATAAAAATAATAATACTAATCTAGACTGAGATTTTTTGACACAATACAGAAAAAAGACAGTACAGACTTTTTGTGAAATCTCATCAGCTATAAATTACTACTATTGCAATTCGGTAAGAAATAAACGCATATAAAAACAATAAGCTTTATTAGTACTAGATGATTTTCACAAGTGACCTTTAAAAAGTTGGACTCATTTGTAATTAAAATTGACATGTACGATTAATATTTGGTAAAAGATAGAGTTAAAAAAAGAAGTGAGGTGCCTGAAGGCATATTAATATATTTATTTAATCAAAAACACATGTATATTCATCATTACATAAAAAAGGTTTTCACTGTGACAGATATATTTGTTAATTGCTATCATTAATCGTAAAAATAACATGAGACTTTAGATTGGGAGAAAAGATTAGAATATGATGAGGTACACAAAATGAAGGAAAAAAAACATTTTAATGTTGAGTGATCGCACCCATGATGTGTCGTTTATTTGGCACAGTTGCCTCGACATATAATTATTTTGCTAAAGAAGTTATCGGAGAAACGAGGCATCATTCTGACTAGAGTACAATTTAGAGATGTGAAAGAACGTCAAGAACACGTTAAATTTGCCGGTGGAATGAAATTATACATTGGATGAAATGCTGCTGCAGCAGCGGCTGCTACAGCTAGTGGATGTTTCATTTGAATAAAACGATATTTTTCAGCATCAGCTTCAGCCAGTCGTTTTGATTTTGCACGACGATTTTGAAACCATATTTTTACTTGAGTTTCTGTCAAGTTCAATGATGCTGAAAATTCGGCACGTTCAGCAATCGTTAAATATTGTTTTTCACGAAATTTTCGCTCTAAGGCTAGTAACTGTGACGTGGTAAATGGTGTCCGTGGTTTACGATTAGTTTTGTGTTTTCGTAATGAACACGCTTTTGCATTTATTTTTGGTAATTCATTATTTCCTAAAAAGTATGAAAATAAAACAAATGATTATGATGTTATTTACCCTACGCTACGAATAACTTTATTACGCAAGCTAAACGTCAGATCAGGAGTTTAACTACCATTTTCGTTTTAATTGATACTGTTCTGCTTTTTTGTCGAGAGACCATTGAATTGAATAATGTTTAGATTATATGAAGTAAAGCCGTGAAGGTTGTTTCAGACGCATATCCGCTACTGCGGGTACAAAGAATTTGAAAAATACAGTTTTTGATCGGGATGAGTTTAGAAGGGTTTGCATCTAAACAGAAATGCGTGAAAAACCCTACATTTGTAAGCAGAGGTACCCTGAGATGGATAAAACAAGAACGATTAAACAAAGTCGAATTGAACAGTTTTTCTAGTGGGGTTGAGCAATTTCCTTCTTATCAGAGAGCAAAGATTTTCTTAGAGCAGTTGAAGTAAGTGTGATATAAAATGCCAGGGCTAACGCAAAAACGAACAGTCTTTAAGATATATTTGGTAAAACGTAGATTCTAAACGTATAGAAAAAGTCAAATGTCCGTGCTCTATTAAACGAAATTGCCAGTTGTTCGTTATTTGACCGAGCATCTAGAAGTCTCACTATTAGCGAAAAATCGATGAATCTGAAATTGATATCATTGGTGAATCATTCTACCACTTACAAATCGCTCGCGTTCTTAACTTAAACTTTAGATCTGTAGTAGATCCATAATCGAGTAGAGATTGAGCAGAGACATTGATTTTGCATCTCAGATAACCAACATAAAGTCTATCTTTATGAAAAGTATCTCAGCTAAGAAACGAAATTTTTTACAAATAAAGTCAACTTATATTTAAAATTCACGTTTTAGCGTAATAAGCAATAAAAAAATAACTTCTCCTTACAAAGTCTAAATGCGCACAATATGAAAGCCTTTGTATATTTACTTACTCGCTTTATCAATAATTTCTGCATCTGGTAACCATGTTTGACCTGTATCTACTGACGACCATGATAGCCTCTGTCGTGGACAAGATTTACTTGTTGGTGAATATTGTATACTTTCATTACTTGATTTTGATGGACTACTTGATGTTGAATGTGTCACATCCTCAGCATTTGTATCATTATCATTTTCAACAATATTACCAATTAATCTTAAAATTAAATAACAAAAGATAATTAACTAACAATTAGTGATTATTACTACTAAATTATATTATACCTTCGAACACTAAAATCTGTTTTTGTTTTTTTTAATGCTGTTGTTGTTGTTCTTAAAAGAGTATTGTAATAATGATGAGTACGTGGACATGATTGATCTTCACTCATTTTAGATAAAACAATAATAAATACATTCGAATTAACTACTGGCAAAATAATAAGTGACAAAAAATAAATATAATTTTCACAAGAAAGTTAACTAATTTGCATATAAACTCACAAAGTGATCAATCCAATAGAATTGCTTTAAAGAATTAATAAAAATAATCTGATTGGATGTTCATTCATGCACAACATAAAAATGAGAGAATAAAACAGAACAGAGAAAGACAAAATAGAAAAAGTGAACATTTTTGAACGCTAGGATAATATGTATATATCGTAAGACATATAATTAATAGAACAGACATTATTTTTTTCTCTTCTTGATCCATAAAAAGAAAACTTGATTTTGTTTTCTCTTTTTTTCTTCGAATAGCTGCTATACATCTCTAGAACAAATCCAATGAAAAGTCATAGAAAAAACATTTACCTGTAAGAATTACACATCTTTCTTCTTCAACTGTACAAGCATCAGATCACTACAAAATTAAGAGTCATTGAACTTCCAGAATTACATAATCATTTTTTATTGCTGTAATATAAGTGAAATCAAATGATCAAAATGATCAAATATATTTCTATGCAATTCTTTTGTTAGTTTGTTAAAGACAGAGTCAAAGACTAAAAGCTAAACTTTAGTTTGTTCGAGGAAAAACAGAGTAGAATATCCTTCTTTAAGCATTAAGATTAGGAAAAGAATTCTAATTTTAGCAACTTTTCTCCAAGTGTAAAATTTTTGTGCGAAACTCGATCAAGAGGTGAAAAATAGCAATTTTTAAAATTATTTTTATACTGTTATATTTTTAGATCTTGGTGATGTCACACAATCAAAAAAGAGTCAATTGAAAATTATATCTGTTAATGTTTACAATACTATTTTCTAAAACGGAACTAACCATAATTCCTCCAAAGGAAATTGGTTATTAAACAAAAGTATTTAGAAAACACTTAAACAATTTTATTGAAAGTTTAATTGATTTTCTGCCGCATTTTGAATCATTAAAAGCGAGACGATTTTAAACTATAGGTTTGATCACGCGCTCTCTTGCTCGTTGTTAATGTACATAATAAGAAGATATCTATCACATTGTATATTAATACGATATACGTCTTTACTATTATCTTAAAAAACTATCGATTTTTATGTACGTATATTCATGACCTTTCTATTGCAGATGAATTTGTCAATCGAGTTAAAACTCATTTTAGTTGGCTAAAGAGAGAGAGCGAAAGTGAGAGCAAGGTTAATTACTAACGATTAACGCTGTATACTTTTCTTTATTAATAACAGGGTTTGATTATATTCAGATATGAATCGCGATGACTCGATGAAAATAGATGGCATATCAAACACTCATTAATAAATAAGTATATATATATACCCATATACAAATCTTATCACCGAGTCGAGTTATATACGTAGATAAAATGATATACGAGATTTTTTTGTCAACGAACGAAAAGCAAAATGACAAATTCCATTTTGATTATTAAAAGATTTAACCATACATATATATCGTTAAGTTCCTAGTAGAAGCTGAAAAGTGTACAATTAGAAAACATTTATCATATTCTATTCTGACAAGCATAATGAAATGACAGAAGATACATAACCGTATGAAGGTGACTAAAAGAGAAAAAGACGTTTTTTTTTTTCGTCTTCTGTATACAACAGATAGTTATCCATATGTATGAGATAGATATCTTTATAATTAAGATTATGTAACAAAATTCTGTTTTTAAAACGATTATTTCACTGATGATACGACGAAATAGTTAAGCTACTCTTATGACTTTATCTATTTAATGCCTAAAGGAATTTTATTGTTTAATAACATCAGATTATGAGGATCTCATAACAGAGTTTTTAACAACACGTCTATTCGGCCATTTTCGAGAGAGTTTATATATGCATTACTGATTTAAACATTCGAAATCTTCTTTAAACAGGCTCATCAAATATAACAATATTCTACGTTCCATTGTGAATACATTTCTTTTCTCTTTTATCTGGTTTTACCATACTTCTTCGATTAGGGTTTCAGTTTGCTGTTTTAAACAGTCAGTACCTCGTCTAAGTGAATGTAGACAGTATGTTTCTAAAAAAAATTCAGTAATTTATCCGTGGTAACACGTTGAGAAAAGGATAGTTTTAGGCACTAGTAGATCTAGCTGTATTTTAGAAAGAAAACGTTTTACAAAAAAAATGTCTATCAGAAGTAGTTTAAAAAACCTTTTAGTTTTTAACTCATCACTTCTTGGGAGAGGAAAACGGTCGCCTCTTCGGTGCCTCCCTAAATTGACCATTGCTTTTAGGCTGCAAACTTCTGCGAAGAGCACTGACACGATGATAACTAGAAGATATTTTTTTCTCAAATTCAAGTAGAAAGATTTTTTATTTTTCATTTCTTGCAAGTGCATTATGATTGTCTGTTTCAATTCCAGTGAAGATAACTCAGTTAAAGATTGTTTTTTTCTAGTAGAGAAACCTTTAAAATATTATCATACTATTAGAGAAAATAATACTTTTAAAGTGCTATCTATAGTTTAGTGTTTTAGATACATACACCATAAAGCAATTACTGAGTATAAATCGATCTATCTATTTTGATTTGTTATAACACTGCGTGAGAACTCGCAGACTAAATTTTCATTAAAACTTTAAAGATTTATCTGATCCAGTTCTTTCAAACTAACAGACAAAACGAAAACTGACTCGTTCATCTAAATAAAAACATCGTACTCTAAAAGAAATGTTAATTGCTTAATGAAAACCTTAATAAATTTGTTTATAATTTCCATTTTGTACTCTTTCTGTTCGCACGCACTTAGGTCATCATCAGAATTATCATTCGTACTCATTCTTTCATACAGATAACAGACTAGAAAATATGTTGCAATAAAAAAAAAAAAAAACGGTACCGCGCACGATGTCTGTGTTTGTTTCATTTTTCCTTTTTTCACCGTCTCTGTCTTCTCTAATGTATATGTTTCCTCCCAGATCTTGTTCATTCGCCCTAAATGATATGTTTTTACGTGTATTCTCCTATTTATTTAACTAAACTTTGTAATTTGAGAGAGTGTAAGAGATATGATTATGATTGATGTCTATTAACTGCTGTATTTAAGTAAGTGTAAATATAAATGTTGCGGAAGTAGTTTGTTTGAAGAAAATTGCCATAAACTAGCACAATGATATTCTATTAACCCTTCATATATATATATAAATATATATCGATATATATACACACATATATATTCTATTCCTTGATTGTACAGAACCGGATATCGCAAGACTTTCATATTGTTTAAAGTGCGGCAATATCTTAAAGTGTTTCTGGTATCAGCACGTAAAAGAAAATGATCTATTAGACAAAAAAAAGAAAAAAAATATTCGATTATTGATTACGTGAGATATGTATTAATTAGATTTTATAATTTTATCAATTATTCAGTAGCAAATTGAATGAGAAATACCAATCATCTTCAATCAAACATCTTAGTACGTTTTGATAAAGAAATAAGAATACTTGAGAATCATCACAGAGAACAGAGAAAAACTCAAAACACAAAATTTTCTCGCGTTATATCTATAATTTTGTCTGCCATTTTACTAATTTTTACTTCTATCATTTAAAATCACATAAATCTAATCAATATATTCACAACTGCATTCAAATGATGTGTTACAAAATTTTCAACACGTTTCATTCACATGTCATTAGAATGAAATGAATGTTATGTATGGCGTTTACTTTTTTTTTCCTTCTTACTCAACAACTATTTTAGCACACACTAAAAATTTTTTTTCATATAAACAAACATATTATTTTTTTTTTTTTTTTTTTTTTGTTTTTATGATCAAAAACTTGTGATGATATATATTAAGTTGATTACTTCGAATTAACTCAATGACATGGAACATATTCGATATAACGGTTCAGCTGCGTGCGTCACATATAACACATTTCATTTTGTTTCTGTTCAATTAATTTCAATATTAAATAATACATATTTAACTAAAAAATAAAAGCAAAAAAAGTAATCATTTTTACAATTGAAACTTTTGAATAAATATTTATCAGACACATATTTTCATAGTTTATAAACTTTTGAAATCAAATGAAGAATTTTTATTTTGACATTTTTCTATATTTATTACTAAGAGACTTTGTCAATTTTACTTTTTACTGCATACCAACTAAATGTTGTATTTGCTATAGTTCATTAATTTTAATAAGTCATCACTTCTTAAATCAAGCGTATCTTATTCTTCTAACATATTTTACTTTTTTTTTTAATGAGAAAGTCCAAAATATATTTGACATGCATGCATCGAGAGAGAAAATTTCAGCATAATCTACACCTCGACGTTCAAATGACTATGTGTGTGTGTGTGTGTATGTAGATTTCTAGTCTAGCGTTTAATGTTTTTCATATATACTGGCTCATTAACTCGGTGACGATGAATATAATGAAACACTTTTTGTTTTATTATTATTTATTTTTTGTATTGTGTTTCATCAATAAACTTTCTCTATAGGTTTTATGTAAATTTTTTTTTTTCTTTTTGATTTGTGAAATTTTATTCACTTAAGAAATCATTACAAAAAATTGACATTTAGTGTTTATTAAATATGTGTATGAACAGTATGGTAACTATATTTAAATCATAAAATTCCCTTTCTCTTGCGTGTTATACATTTTTAAATAGAAGAAGTCTCTTGTCTATCTCATGTGCAAATCATCATCTAAACAATTAATTTTTTAAAATACACTATTATTGATAATACTAAAAGTAATGTCCTTCTCTTAAATACTATATTTTTCAATAAATTATTATGTATAGACGATAGTGAAATGAATGGACAGAGAGAGAGAGAGAGAGAGAGATTAACAACAAAAATACAAAAATTAATTGATTAACCATTTTTTTTTTTATTGAATATTATTCTATAGACACGTAGTGCATTTTGACAATTGTTCATTACATCAAACTATTGATTTTTTATCATCATTATTAGAAATGTTGTTTATATTTCATGGCAGAATTCACCATATTTAGAGTCTCGTAGTATGTATAATATCTAATAAATGAGACAAAAACGTTTATTATTATTAATATTTTGTGATTGCCTTGTAACAGATTACACGTACGTGCGTGTTTCTCTGTTTCTAGTCAATCACTTCTATCAAAAATTGTTTTGATTTCTTAAGTTAAATGACATTTGTTTTTAGCAGAAATAGTTACATCTATTGTTTTCTCCCCATCTCCCTCTCATTTATTGATCAATTAGATATAACCGCCCCCTCTACCGCTGCTAAATACAAGTTGTCAGTTTCACTAAACCCTCTTTTTTCTTTTTGTATATATATAAACAGTAATTATATTGGCAATAAACAACGAAGCTCTGCTTTTTTTCTTTGTTTGTATCGTGGTTTGTTATTTCATACACATTTGTCTATTATCATTTCTATTGGATAATGTTTAAATCCTATTAATGTTGCAAATAAGAGATTTAATAGAGAATCGTTTTTACCAATTTTCTGTTATATTACACAGAAAACAATAAAATATGGAAGAACAACAATTAGTAAATTTCATATACGATTCAGTTGCTGTTCAAATATGAAGTTCAAAGGATAATAGAAAGACAATTGTAAAATGAATAAAATAGAAAAAATTTTTCAGTAGTTTAGATTTAACAATAAAGAAATTTCTCATTGTTCGTGACTAACTTGTTGAACTAGTCAACGATCTTTGCTAAAAAAGAAATATTGATACTCGTTTTAAGTAAAAGAAGAATTTCAAAAATAATTTAAACATAGTGCCTGTAAGATATCTTACCTTATCATATTGATCAAATTATATGATTAAAAATTTTTGTTTCAATAAATAATTATTTTTAGAAATATATACATCTCAAAGCATGAAAATGACATAGACTAGTATACAAAAATAGAAAAACAACAACAACAACAATAATAATATAAAACAAAAAATAAACAATTTTATCGAAACGAATTAGCTGATATATAATTGTAAAGATGAGCAGCAGCCATTGAATCATTATGATGTTGATTATTTACTGCTAAGTCAAATTGTTGAACTAAACGTCCTTTTATCTGAATAAAACGAAATTTTTCAATTTCAGCTTCGGCTAAACGTTTTTCTTTTGCACGACGATTTTGAAACCATATTTTTACTTGTGTTTCAGTTAAACCTAGAGCTGCTGAAAATTCGGCACGTTCAGCAATTGATAAATAATGTCTTTCATTAAATTTTTTTTCTAATGCTAATAGTTGTGTCGTTGTAAATGGTGTTCGTGGTTTTCTATTACTTTTATGTTTACGTAATGGACAGACTGTTGAATTTAATTTAGAACACTCATTTTGATCTGAAAATAAACAAAAGAAAAAAGAAAATAACTACAGATTTTATAAGTATTATATAAATAAATTATATTTCTTGCACAATAGATTATCATTCATTTATAAATCTATCATTATTTGATCTTAAACAGGATGATAGATATATATTCAAAGTGATTATTGTTTTTCTGATCATTATTCACTTTTTATAACAAAAAAGTTTTTGGCTTTTATCGATAACTATGATGTTCTTAGAATAGCCATATTTTTTGAAATTTTTAGCATAAACAATCGTTAAAATTCAAGAGTAACTCAAAATCTATTCTTATAATCTTTGTTTGCTTACCGGATGTTGTAGGAAACCATAATGTCGAGTTATTCCACGGTGTACTGTTTAAAATATCGAGATTATGTTGAGGTGATGTTAATGAGCTTTCGATACTTGATATTGGTGATGTACCATTTGAATGACAAGAAAATTCGTCTTCACAATTATTATTATTGTCAGTTGTACGATGTTTTTTTGATGTTTTACTTAATAAAAATGCCACACTAAAATCTTTTTTACTTTTTGACATCTTAATAATATAAATTAATTAACATTTAATTTTGAAAATAATTAAATTATGGGATTTTCTAGTTGTTGATTGATAAAAAAAAGTTTAAAATTTTTGCTTTATAATAATTTTTATAAGGTTTGACTTTTAGACCATTAAACGTATGGTTGTCCGTTCTATTTTTCTTTTTTTTGCTTCTATATTGATCATATACATATAGTCTACAATTATTTGTTTCATTTCTCTTCAAGCCAATGAAAAAATATTCTTACTCTTTACACACGATTGGACACTTTGATTCTCTTCTTTTCTTATATACACACAATATTTATCACGATATATGAATCGCGTTTATTTTTTCTTTTTCTTTTGATTCCGACACTTTTTTTTTCTTCATGAATAGAAACAAAGTTTATTATCAAGATGGGAAAAGGCAATCTATTATTCGTATTTTAAATACTTTTCATTTTACATAAGAAATAATGAGATAAATAATTGTTCTACTATTTACTCATCTCCAATTAATTAGACCTAGATGATAGAGAGTTACCGGTAACTAAACTTGTCTTTTTATCGTATACTTCAAGGTACAACGACAAAAAAACAGGTGGAATAAAACAATTTTTAAGCTTTAAATCATCAAAAACGAGCTTTACCTCGATTATTAACACAGTGAAAATACTATTTGTGATAAAATTAAAGAATTTAACTTTAATAAACTAATAAACTATCTCATTCATACAATGTGGAATAGAATAAATAATAGGATACAATCCAGTTTCTAATCTTCTAGCTATAACCATTGGAAAAAATCCTTTAATCTCTCTACTCTTGCACATACACAATAGTATCAAGAATTTGGTGATAGTGCAAGGTAATACGTTCCTCTTACTTCTTAAAACAATTATTATTTTTTATTAGTAGCAGAAACTAAAATTTTCTTTTCTATATTATATACTCTTTTGTTTTCTTCATATCATTCTTCTATAGTATAGTTAAATGTGCTATGATTACTATTGAGAAAAAACAATAAACATCTTGATTACATTTATAGATTTTCTTTTTATAATATTCTATAGTATAAGGCTTATTATATAATTTACAAATATATTAATGATCGTCATTTATATACATACAAAAGAGCGATCACCTTTGCGCAAATCAGCATAAATCAGAAATCAATTTTTTTATTTAATCGTTTCATTTCATTTTTTTTCTGAATAGTATATAGTTGTACATATATATCGTTCATTTTCTTTTCTCTCTATATATGTTTTTCTCTTCTCAATGATTTCTCGATTATAACTCAGTTGACACATTAATAATGTCACCTATCACACGAGCCGCCTCACACATTTACTTTTTATATATTCAAGTAGTATAGTATGTAGAAATAACTTTCTTTATTAGCGTAGCCTCGCCTTTTTAACATATAGAATAGCACACATAAAAATGTGTGAAAAGACCTTAAATGATAAAAAAAAATATATATGAGATTCGTATTAGTGAATAAAACATGATACTGAATATAATAAACATAATATACTTATATCTAATATTACCACTTTCTCTCTCTCTCTCTCTCTCTCTCTCTCTCTCTCCCATGATAGAACCTTAAAATACGAAAAAATATCAAAAAAGGAAGATTTTCTTTTAATATAGGAAATTGTAGTTTTATTATGTAATATGGTGTACCTGGTTATTTTAAACCAATTTATCCCATGACAAGAAGAAAATCTTATTGATATATATATTACACTCCTAATATATAAGGGCTAAAATAATTAATCATTCCTCTTTAACGTAATATAGTGTATGTATTTTCTATGTATACCCTGCATATATAACGCTTGACATAATATTAATGATTAAATGTCTTTTAGAAAAAAGTTTATCAATATTTAATACACAGATACATATACATGTATACGGTAATGCATATCACGTCATTACACTGGCTATGCTTGTCAATCTATTTGTGTCAACTAATGCCTAATTGCATATTCTCTAATACTATTATTGATCCAATACAAAGATTATCATATAATACACTGCATAAACTGTGACATAAAGAGATGAATATATTTTTACGTTATAAGGTACTTTTTACCAATGATAAATGGATCAAATGACGACGAGTGGAAGTTATTTAGATCTCCTTTCTTTTTGCAATAATTAGAGAAAAATGTTTTAATCACAGAAAAATATTTTATAGAAGAAAAAGTTTTGCATAAGATGGCAACTATCATTTGTAGTTAGGAAGCGTTTCAAAATATATTCCGATCGATCAGTCGCTATCCCTCTGTTCTGCGGACTATTTTTGTATTCTGATGTTACAACATTTCATTTTATAATCAGTTTTATATACGAACTTCGTATTTTTTTTCTAATTGATTTGATTACTTTTAGACAATTAACCTCTATGTGTCAAAAGATTATTCTATCTATCAAGAATACATATACTTTACTTTGGACAGTAATTGTTCTGATCCCGTAAACATTGCAGAACGAGTCCCGGATATTCGATAAAAAGAGCCAATATGATCCCGAATTTAGAAAAAAAAAAATTTCTACAGAACTAATATCGGAATAAAAACTGCCATAGTTTGTTTAATAGTGAAAGTAATAGTCAAAATAACAGTAACAGTTGACACAGGTTAAAAAAGCGATCATAATTCAGAAAGATTGATCTGGGAAAAAGTCCTTTAGGGGTTTTTCATACTTCCTCAAGGTCCACTTGCGGGCAAAATATCAGCTCAAAAGGCGTCCGGCACTTAGGACGGTTCTCTTGTAAGTAATTATTATATTTCTAACGGGTGGATCAGAAATAATGACATACTTTTGTTCTCTTTTCTTCCGAGCACAACTGAGGTTCGAAGATTCCATTCTAAACTCATTCGATAGAGAATTTTCTGCTCTACAAAATCTTCTTTCATTACATATTATTTCATTATTTTAAAAAATAGTGCAGAGTAGGGATAGGTAAGAAGAATAACTGCGACGGAAGGAACAGGTTATAATTATTTTTATACTTGACCTAGTTGATTATTTAATAACGCTTTTGTTAGCTATTCATCACAGGTACTTTGCGTAAAGAATTCGTCTTCATTTAATTAATCCGCATTGAGAAATAAAATTTTTCCTAACATTTTGGAGCTAAGAACGGATGATCCTGAAAAGATGGGGTTATTCATGTATATATTTTTATCTATATCTCGTATGGTTCCAAGACTTCGTTTTGACTTCAAAAGATAGAAAATTTTCTGCTGTACAAAACCCTACAACGCATACTTTCACTGTGTTGTTTGGCTAGTCATTTTCCTGCTTTTTTCAAAATCCAACATTACCCGTAAGTACAGATTAACTTGTGCACTGATAGCGTCACAATTTGGGTGACCAAACGAATAAACAGCGTAGTCTGGATGATAGCGCTCAATCCGCTGAACATTTTTATACCACCTTCTTCTCTCAATGACCACATTATTTCTCGAAAAGTTTGTAGATAAAAAAAGTTAGAAATATTCTGTGTAGGCTCATTAGACCGAAAAGTGAACGTTTTCCGGTCAGCAAGAATTTTCCGTACAGTTGATAAACCAACAAAATATGAAAACTACATCAATCGCTAGAGGAGAGCGTCCGCTACATTTTGGTAAAAAAACAGTTTGAAAAGCTTTTTCCTTCGGATGAAAATGCGACTTTAAGCCAAAAGTGCCATACTCTTCAGTGTGACTGCTCTCTCTCAGGTATGAGTGACTGAAAAAAAAGTCTGATTAAGCCATTGGAAAGAGCGTCCAAAACTGAGTAAGATAAATATAGTGGGAAAGTTAAGCGAGAGAATTTGACTCATCTTTTAATATTTTGGATCTTGAGGCTATTTTTGAAATATTTTTTTTGCACGGGAGGGTAAACATTTTTTGAATATTTTTGAGTCATCGTGTAGTCAAGTAGTTATTGTACTTGGAAGTTTATACACTACGATTGATTACGTTAGTTTTAGACACTGATAAAGTTCATGACGTATATATACGTCGGCGATAGCCAAAGGGTTAAACGATAATCAGCGATATTTACAGCCATATATCACAAAAACTAAAAGGGATTCTTGTCTAAAAAACAGATTAGTATCGTGTACAACTCGTGTACTCTAAACTAGTATAATAAATGGAAAGGGATCTTCTCTAATTAATGTAATTTTAATTCACGAAGTTGATCCAATACGAAATAAGTTTAGAGTGAGCACTCTCTTCTTTGAATATGAGTGAATCGTATATTAATTGTACAATTGGTTGTTTAGTACCGTTTCTGCCATAAATCCGTAGTGGTTTGTCGGATTCCTAAAATTTTTTTTTATTTTACTCATCTCATCACCTCTCACTACCGATAAAATTTTGAGCATTCTATGTTTTCAGGTGAGTGAGATACACGCATGAAAAAGCAGAAAAACGCGTTTTTATCTTGACTAGCATGACTAAAAACGCGATTTTTACATCAAAGACAGATGATAAAGAAAAAGCAGACCAGTGGATCGTGTAGAGAGCAAAATTCTCTATCCATGCATATCATTTATGATTTCGCTTCAGCACTTTGGCACAGATTTTTTTGGAGAATTAAGTTTTCCGTACAAATTGTAGGGAGACACCAAAATCGGTCTGACGGATTCAGGCAGCACTTAAGCGTAAAATTGATTTCACCATGAGATAGAGCATCAAAAAAAAAACACTCCGGAAAACACATAAAAGTATTTTACTAAACGCCTATTAAGTGGTCCAAAAATGACTAAGTTTCGGTTTTTCACTCAGTTTGTAGGGAGAGATTTTGGAACTTGCGTTGCCCATAAGTTAATGAGATTGTATCTAAATTGTTTCAAACTTTCAGAACCAGAAGCAGGTAGGAAGTTGTATGAGTGGTAAAAATTTCAGCCCTTAAAGTTGATGTCTTCCTAGTAAACTTCGCGTTATGCCGCAAAATGTAGGGAGACTTTTTTTGTAGGGAGAGATTCGCTTCGAACTTTTTTCCTATTCATAGCTGTGCAGAACTGAGAAAAGTAAACTTTAATGGGTTTTCGAACACGCTCTTTCTAGTAGAGCAAACAGAACTACGTAAAACAAAAGCTTTGGAAGTATTTACCAATAAGTCGAAAAAACCGCAAAGATTCTCTGAAAGCGTTTTTTGACAAGAATAATTCCAACGAGTACACCACCTGCAGGTAATTTTTCCCGCTCAATTACTCCTAAGCTAGTTGATAATGCTGCCTAGAAGTGTCCTGCGTAAATCGTAGGTCTCTATCTTGTTTCTATTAGAATTTATTTTGAAAATATCACGGGTCACCGTTAATTTAATACATTAGGAACTTGCACCTCTATTATCTTAGCCGGTAGATCTTTGGTAGTTTGGAAATTTTTACCTGGTACTCAGAAAATTATGGGGAATAGTCTAGTCGACTCAGGTTTTTGATAAAGTTACTTACATTTTTTCCCACAAATTGTACAACTAAAGTACGATTCACTCATATATGAAAGATGAACGTTTTGATGAAACTATAAAATTTGTTCTTTCTTATTTTATTCTTTAAACAGAAAAACAGAATAATTTCTCTTATTGGAAAATCTAAATAGTATCAGAATAGAATAAAATATAAAAGAAAAGTACAGACTATGTTTTTTATAGATTGATAAAAGAATAAAATTTTGACACATAGCGATTAATTGTCTTTGAAGAAGTAATCAAATCAATTAGAAAATAAAATGAAGTTCCTATATAAAAATGATTATAAAATGAAATGTTGTATAGTAGCAGAATAATAATGCGGAAAATAGCGACTGACCGACCGGAATATATTTTGAAACGCTTCCTTAGTCGTCGAGGAAAAGTGACATCTTCAAAAGAGAATCATGTGCTCACTAAAAATTATCGAACAAATTTTACATTAGAGGATCTAATTTACAGATCTAATAATAGCTAGTTGTCAGATGAACACCTAATATGATGACTTAGTAGGTGCACCAGAATAAATGTTACTCTTAGTGTTTTCTCAATATCTCATTTAGTTTTTATCGTACAGATGTAAAGTTTTTTTTCTAGAAGATGAGCAATTTCAATTCTCTGCTGCAATTTGACAGAACGGCGGAGTCAGCTACAGTAAATTTTTGCTTAGTTTTAAGCGTGTTCTTTCTCGTCTTATATTGTATCGCAGAGTTTATTTAAATCAAGTTATGTAGGTCAAAAATACGCTTTTTAAAATTCGAAAGCTAAAATTTTGGCTTTTTTTTTTGCGCACTATATTAGGAAAATGCTATTTGTTCAAATTTAATGTGTAAATATAACGTTCTGATTATTTCTCGTCGGAGAAAAGGAAATCGGATGTCAAAATATTAATTTTTCTCGCTTTAGACGAGTTTTACAGAACGGAGCAAAACTGCAGAACAAAAATAATTAGTTTGTCGAAAATCCAAAACAGAAAAAATTCGGTTGCTGAACAAGGATTTACTTGAGAAATTTTTATTAATTGTAGTCGAAAGATAGAGTTTATTAAGGGCTGTAAAATGGTTAAAAAACTTTCTCCACATCGAACAGTATTAGCAAAAAAATCTCCAAATTCCGTGTTTTAGCTTTAAAACATCCTAGTATTATTCTTTTTATTGTTTATTTTTATATTTTAGGAAAAACTTTTTAATATATTCTTGTAAAAAGTTAAATTGTTCATCTACTAGAAAAGAAAATTTGAGTCTATGCAATAAAAATAAACTGGAAAAAAGGAAGTCAAAAACATGACTTGCTACAAAATGTAAATCCATCATGCTCTCGATCAACGTTGCTTCTTCTATGAACAATTTTTAGATACAAAAAACAGACATCAAAAGTGAACAGTATTTTTCGAGTCGTCTTGTAATCAGTTTGAGATTTAAAAATTAAGAATCAAATTTATTCGATTTTTGTTCTTTGTTTTCAAATAAATAGTAAACCATTCTAACTGTTCTATGTAATATGAAACATGAATTTATTTTCGTTAGTTAGATTTCTTGGCGCAAATTCTTCTGGTTTGCCAAAAGACATTGACACTATTTAAAAAGCAACGAAATGTCTAATATAGCTTTTTAACAAACTTTTACATAACAATCGTAGTTTAAGCGCATACATCCAATCACATTTATTTAATAATTTTCAAAATACAAGACATTTCTGTATTATAGAGAGTATATTTAATATCATTAATATTTTTCTTATTAGATAATTTACAATATCTATAATTTGCTACATTGTGAATTTAATATGAAATTCAAGAACAATGTGCATATTCGCATTGTTTTTGTTTATATATATATATGATGAATCGGCATATCCATTATTCACATATTCTTCACCAACTAAGTGATTATGTTCATAAGAACTCTACTGACATTTTCTTCACAAACTTTTCAATAAATTATTGTCTTAATTGGATCATATTCGCCAGATATGCCTGTTGAACTCACTGTTTCCCAGGCATTTTGTCTAAAAGTGCAGGTATAAGAAAAAAAAATATGTACAAGAGAAATATTAAACAGAATCACAGATAATATACAACGACAAAACATGAATGAAATGTGACATAAATTTAAAATATCTATTTTTGTAATTATAGTAAGAACAAATAATGTTTGATTAATAATATTATTGTTCTTTACTATCTAAAAAGTTCTGTGATTGTTGCTGTTGTTGTTGTTGAAGACGATTTCGTTGAGGTACACGAGAAAATCTTCGAGCAGCAATAATTATTTGTTGAAGTTTTTCCATATTAATTGGTCCCGTATGAGGTGCATCATCAACATCAGCCTCTGTATGTATATCCATCTTTTGTACAATTAACTTGACTAAATCTGTTAATTTTTCTAATTGTCGTTGCATATCTTTTTGTCTAAATAAAATAAAATTTTTATTTTAAAATTTATTAACTTACATTTTTTTCATTTTTACTGTACCTTCGTTTTTGTTTATATAGACTGACTAATAATCCACTATCTTGATATAATTCGTCAACATTGCCTAGAAAATCTTTTGATTTCAATGGTTTTCTTATCCACTATAACAGATAGAATTAGTAAAAAAAATTGTATAAAAAAGAAAAAGTAAACAATGAGAGAATTTCCAATAAGAGAAAAACTCCTAACACGTGTTCATACTTGTCTCAATGTTCGTGATAACATGTTACATTGTACTCGTTTATTTATATACATCACATATTCATTTTTAACTAAACGTTGTAACATTTTTCTTGGAAATTTTTTCTCCAAATTTGTGTGTAATTGAACCTAGAAATATATTTAGTTAGATTAATATGTATTAATATTAATTATATATTCTCTTACCTGCATTGCTAAACGTTTTAGTCTTGCATTTCGTTGAATTTCCATCAAATCTCCTATAGCCAAACCAACCTATGATTATAAAATTAATTAAAATTAATTAAAATAAATCTATTCATTATTTTATACAAAATAACTCACTAATAAATTCATTAATAAAATTGGCATTACAACCGCAAATAATGCAAGAAATATCAATGTTATTATTGAAAAATGTTGATTATCATCGTGATTTAAAATTGGATCAACATATTGACGATCATAATCAAGTTCACCAAGCATCATTGTCACAGATTTAATAATAATTATTAATAAATGTTGTGGTTTTGATGGATCAAGATGCTATATAAAAATAAATCTCAATTTATATAAAAATATAATAGATTTTAAAGATAGAATGAATAACTTACGGGAGAAAATGGTCTTAATACACAAAATGTTAATGCAAAACCAATAATTAAAATTGAAAATAAAACTAATACGTGTAGCAATGTTTTCATTATTTCAAGAAACATAATTACATAAATACCATACATATCAAATCTAACAGAAAACAATTAATAGTTATATCTTTCGTTTGTAATGTGAACATACAAGATTTTTCCTGATAATTGAATTTTCTTTCTCATCCTTTTATAATTTTTGTATAAAATATTAGACTGTTTTATTCATAGCTTTGGAAAAAAATGAAATGAATTTGACTATAAGCTAGAAAGCTGTATATTATACCTTCCCAATAAGAATAATAACGTGAACCATGCAGCAAAAACAGAGCATGCTCCTGCTTCCCATTGATAATGCATTGATTCATTAAATAAAAATGGAAAAATGAACACCAATGTTGATATATACAAAAACCATTGAGCATAGTTTTCTAGATCACCAAAATAGTCTCTACCCTACAACAAATAGCGATGATTTTTATTATAATTATATAAATCAATAAAACATATTTATAAGTACCTCTTGAATCATTTGAACAATTTCGGAGATAATATTGAAGAAGCAAAAGAAGACAATAAACCAAACACACATAACTTGTTTCAAAGTCTAAAAAATAAAATGAATAAATTTAATTAAGAATAACATGGTTTTTCTATTACTTAGAAGTATAAATCTAACTTTTGAATTTGTTCAAAAAACTTACTGCTGTTTCTTTAAACGATGTGAATAATGGATTTGGACAAATAGTTCCCTTTTCTGCTATTCCCCATGAAACTGGATCAAAATGATTGCATACTTTATATGTAATACTGAAATAAGATAATATAATGACGAAAAATAAATAAAAACCTAATTGAATAGCGTATAATGGAAAACCATATGATAACCTAAAAATGGGGTATACTATTAAATAGAGTCTAGCTAAAAACATCGCCTATATATACCATTTATGACGTAATAATACTTCACATAATGGATGACTGAGTTGATCAGTTCGTCCAAATGTTACCATCATCTAAATATGAAACAATAAGACTGACTTATATATTAAAAATTATTAATAAATTATATCTACATTTAGTGGTAACATTGGATATATATATTCTTTTCCTTTAATTTCTTGTTTATCTGTCCAATTCACATAGTGAAAATCGTATGTCAACTAAAATAGAAACAGGTATTAAATAAGATTAAAAACATAATATTAACATAATTTACATGATATTCTTTGTGTTTTCTATCATCATGACTATGCACTATACAGCGATCAAAGACTGGCTAAAAATAAAAAAATTTTCATAAAATTCTTTTGTATTTGTTTTAAGAACAAGAATAATACTTGAACACATTCAGGAATATGTTCAATAAGACCAAGTAAAGGTGTACGATATTTTGATGACGATAAATCCAATGCTTCTTTCCATCTTAATAATGAAAGTTAATATTAAATTCTGATGTTCAAACAAATCTTTTACTTACCTATCGTGTGCAATAATGGCTAAACAGACATCTCGCTGCTTTTTCTCAATAGCAAGATCAAAAAAACTTTCACCATCTTTATTTCTCAAAAATTCACAATTAGCAGACAATAATAATGCCACACTATCAGCATGACCATTACTAGCAGCACAGTGTAATGGACTCATTCCTAAACGATTTTGAATATTTTTCAAATGACTATGTGTCTGTAAAATAAGTTTCATTGTATTCACGTGTCCATTTGATGCAGCCTTTAGTTAAAAATAAAAATGTTCTTTCAATTTTTGTTTAGATTTTTAAGTAAAAATATTAAAACTTTTATCATTTGATAAAATATCTTACTTCATGAAGTGGATTATTACCATCGTAACTTTTTGAAAACATTGCACCTTTACGCAACAATAATTGAACAACTCTAGTATGACCATTTTGGCAACTTAAATGTAATGATGTCAAACCCATTTGATCTTGGTCATTAATTATACGTTTGAAACCTGGTGTATCAAGCAATTGTTTACAAGTATTATATCTTCCATATCTAAAATATATTCTCATTATATTTATAAACTGATTTAGTTAGTGATATATTTGACATACTGGGCTGCAAAATGAAGAGGCGACTGACGTTTACTTGTTTTTTTGCCAATTTCATCATTTGATCCATATTTTATTAGTGTATTTAATACTGTGACTTGACCATCTCGACTTGCATAGTGAACAGGATAAAAACCATCGATATCTCGTTGATCAAAGAGAGTATGATAATTTTGTCTACTAAATAATTTAGGTCCAATTATTTCAAAATTAAGTCCTTGCATAATGACAAAATGTAATAAATTTCGATCGCATTCATCTCGGGCAGTGATTGATGCATTTTTCATCAATAGATAATCCACACTATTTAAAGAACATTTTAGTGCAGCTAATAGCAGTGGCGTTCGTTTTTGATTGTCTCTTGCATCAATCTCGGCACCCTATTATAAAAATGTAATAACATTAATTATTAAAGAAATTAAATAGAGAAAGAAAAATGTTAAACATACCATTTCTAATAAATATGCAATGACATCAACATGATCAAACATGGCGGCTCTAAATATTGATGAATTTAAAATCAAATAGTTCGCTCTTATTCTACTTGATTTCTTACCTATGTAAACAAGTCATGCCTTGAACATCGCTAATACGAATTACTTTTTCTTTTAATTCCTGTTGACAATCGAACATCAATTTCAATAACTCCAATGAACCTTGTGCACACGCTAAATGTGCTGGCGTTGAAAGATCATCCTATAGGATATCTCCTTTTAAAATGTTAATATATATTAAACAAAGATCATTCTTACCTGTTGATCATCTATTTTAGCACCATTTGTCAAACAGATTTGAATTGCCTCCATATTACCACCTTTCAAAGAAGAAAAAGTGATACTAATATATTAATAAATGCAAGAGATTAATACCTATGACAGAAGAATGTAATGGACGATGGTTTTCTGAATCACAAAAATTCAACACTTTATCAGGATCATATCCAAGTGATCGAGCTAGAAATAATATAAAATTGGTAATGATATGAATGATATATAATTCTAGAAATATGTTTACCAATTTCAAAAAGATGACGAAAAACTTTATTTGAATTATTTGCTGCAGCTATATGAATTGGAAATAAACCGTATGATGTTTTTTGACATAAACGAGCGTTATGATCCGTCTTTAGAAGAAAAAAAATGTGATTTTTAGAAGATGGATAAAGAGTTCCACTATATTTATCATTAATTACTAGAATTTTAGCTGCTTCTAAATTATCGTGCAATGCAGCGTAATGCAATGGTGATGAATCTCTATCTCCACAAATGTTTGCATCTTCTGGACGTTTTGAAAGTAAGGCCTAAAATTGAATTATTAAAGTTCTAGCCGTGTTAAGCAAAAGGCCTGGTTTTACCTTTAGAGCATTCAGTTGATTGTATATAACAGCAAAATGAGCTGGTGCTTCATTTTCTTTCGTTTTCTTTGTACTATCGGCACCATTATCCAATAACCATTCTATGGCGGATATACTACTATGTCGAACAGCATGATGAAGTGCTGTCCAGCTATTTTTATCCGGCATATTTACATCTAAAACATAAATATTAGTATAATATAACGATATGTGGCAGATTTATCTTACCTCCTTTATATTGGTCAATAATTTGTAATATTGACACTTTATTTCTCGCTGCCGCATTGTGAATGGCATATAATCCTGCTGCGTTATTAATTTTCAATTTTCCGACATCATCACGGATTAAACGGTTAAACTCATCCACGTTACCCGTACCAGCAATCTAAAGTCATAGAACACAGAATGTACTTTTCATATTTTGCCATAAAGTGTATGAGATCATAGTATAAAATTACCCTGACAACATAATGTGGACTATCACTAAATAAGCAAATATCTTCATTGTGAGGATTAGCCACTACTGAAACGCTCTGCGGAATAACGGCAGAATCCAAAGGTAATTGAGATGTGTCAGTTAATTTGATTGAATCATCTGTTGCGGAATCGCACAAGTGTTTTGGTTTGGCAATAGATGAAAAACGACGATAAAATTGAGTAAAAAACGATCGAACGTCATGGTCTTTGTCAGCATTTGAATTCAATGGCGTTCTAGAAGACAAAAAGGTATTTTATTAATTAGCTTGATGAACGAATATCGTGCTCCTTCGAAACTAATGTAAATCACATAGAACAAGGAGATGTCGAAGCAGAATATGGGCCTTTTCTTGCCTTCTCAAGGTAAAGGTTCTAAGTTTAAGAGATAATAAAACTACAGTTTACAGACTACCTTTAGTATGATATCGGTTTTAACATATTATTTGTGTGAATCTGACAATTAGTCCATTATCTTTCGTAATAGCCGTTTATTTCATTAATAGGATGATGAAATTTTTCGCGCCAATTTCTTTTAGTCATCCGCAAAATTTGAAGTAGATTCGCGTTTTTCTCTCAAATGTCTTAATCTTTCTTCATTCCAATGAATCAGTTAAATTACTCTAGAAATAAAGCAATCCTGTTATATTTGATAAACGTCTTAGAGGGATGAATCAATCATTAGCTCTAACCTATACTTTTAGCTAAGAATCTTTTTTCAAAACTTACGATCGATCCAGACTATCTCCCTCATAAATGCCAGTCGTTTTCTTTAAACACTTATTGTATATCTTATTAATTTAAAAACCTATTACATAAAATCTATATTTTCACACATATCATTTGTACGATATCATAGATGGCAAATGTCTACTATACTTGTTCCTTCTTGTAACTGGGTTATACCTTCCTTGTTCTGTTCTAATCCGATGTGAATAATAGCTATATTTTGTACAAAAAGAGATATTTTCTTATTTGTTAGGTTCCTGCTCTTCTTTTCTTTACCCATAACACTAGATTAGTTCTCTTTCTTCACGTTTGACAATGTCTGAAGAGTAAAGATTATAATTTGAGTATATTAGAAAAGATCATGTATATCTACCTAATATCTACGATAATTGATTGTAGATTTTTTCCATCGTCATGTTGTTGTGTATAATTAACTTTGGGACGAGACTTCATGGATAGTAAATATTTTGTGTTTGTTCACTATGGACGGTAAAATCTCTGTTTTTTACTCAAATAATAAGAATCTGTTAACAGATATAGTATTTATTCAAGTTTTTCGCCAGAGGGCTAATATTATAAATGTAAAAGAAAGGTGTAAATTTGTTATAGGCTTAAAAATAGAATAATTTCCAATTAATATTTATAATAATAATCATACCATTTATTTCATAAAATGACTATGCACATTAATAAAAAAAAAGAAAGGTAGATTTATTGAACGTTTTACATTAGGGAAAATAGAAGATCTATTTATCTTTATTATTCTTCTGTGACGAAATGAATATAGACTATAATACATCAAAATGTTTTGTTTCCCTGTTTTTTTTTAAATTAACTGTTATTTTTTTTCTTTAAAATTTAAAATTGTTTGATATATATCGTTTTTTATATTTTGCTATCGTCATGATGATGCCGAAGGCTAACATCCTGTTATTCGTTCACAATTAAATGACAAAGTCTATTGCAGATTTGTAATTATATAATCAAATGAAATATGTCAACTGTCAATCAAGCATGGAGAGATACAATTTTTGTAGAAAACAGGTTTGCAGAACATATAGTGTGAAAACGTATTACCGAACATTTCCTTCTTTCCTCTGATTCTGACAGAATGGTGACGTTATATAATTTATTAATAGAAACCAGTAAATATTAAAAATGCTGTGAACTTGTAAAAATTATCAAAAATTTTTTTTCTCTGAACAGATAAAAAAATTTCATGAATTGACATGGGAATTGATACAGGATCGGCGCACGAGAATATTATCAAAATCAATAACTGAGCAAGAGAAGTAGGATATTCTATGGAGAGACGTAGGATGTTCTATAAAGAGATAGTATAGGATTTTGAAAATAGAGAATCTACAATCTACGAAAGAGTCAGAAATCGACATAGTGTTATATGAAGGAATGAACGGGTATCCGAACGTTCGATCCGACATTTAAACCCAACTAGTGACACTCAGACAAGACGAATTTGCTGAAACGAAATAAAATGTTCGCCTGTTTATAATGATTTATAATACTATGTAACGGTTTTCATTTATTTCAATTTATTATGTGATTTATCAATTTATAATGATTTATGATACTATGTAACAGTTTTCATTTTTTTCAAATGTTAGCAAATGTCAACATTTGCTAACATTTGCCAAGATATGAAAAGATAGAGATATTTCTTATTTGATATGGCTCTAATAAAATAAATGTATATAAATTCTAAATGAAGTCTATCAAATACTTGTTTGAGATATATTTCAATGAGAGCAATATCCTCAACAGACATCAACACTTTTCGAAATTAAAAAATTTAAACCGAACATCATTTTATAACAGCGAGACGAAAATTGAACGATAAAACGATGAACATTTTGAGTTTATCAGTGGCTAGTAGTAGAAAAATCAACTTATGAATGAAATACCCCAACTTGGTTCACCCCCATGGTGTTTTGTTGCTGAGTTACTGAATTTTTTTTACAGTTTTTGCCTATAGAGCTTGGGTGTCGAGCAAAATTCGACTTTCGAATTTTGATGTCAAGCTTATCACACTTGTAGTCCATGGTCATAGTAGTACGACGAAAAAATATTCGGTGCTTATGAATTTTCCTGCCTTGAGATATTGAGACTCAAATATACTCTATAGGCAAAAACTGTAAAAAAATTCAGTATCTCAGCAACAAAGCACCATGGGGATGAACCAAGTTGATTTTCACTACTTGTTAGGGCTTTTCTAACAAAATAGTGGGAACCTCGGGTGGTTCCGTCTGAGAGATAGATTTACGTGATGGACGAAATGAGGTAGTCATGCAATTAGACAAATTAGAAGCTGGATGCAACGTAGATTCCTCACCACATTGCTGCTACATCTAGATGTGAAACTAAGAACACGCATAGATGCAGAAGAATCAGAAATTATAGTTACACAAACAGAATAGAATGCAGCATCCACTCACATGTCACAGAAGCATATCTCACCCCTGAATATAGGATTTGTAATAAATGTAGATAGATTCAAAAATCAATAGTAAATAAAAGCGATGCTTAAGTTTACCTAAATCACGAAGCTTTATGTCATTATCTCGAGAAATTGAATCGACGCGAAAGGGACGTTAGTCTAGATTCAACTTAACGATAATAGAACAGCAAGGAAAATTCACCATCAGGTAGCAAAGGATTGCCGAGGTTAAAAGATCACTATCGAGTTTCCTGAGAAAAATAGGTGAAGATGAAATATTTTCGAACACAGCAGAAAAAGCTGCAGGTAGTTTTTCACAGGACTGTCTAAACATAAGCCCTCCTGGCTTCTTCATTTCACTTAGATCATCCTGAAAAATATAAGAAAACATCGATAAGAAAACAAAATATAAGAGGACTGACACATACAAAAAGATCAGTTCATTGATGTCTTATAAGGAGGGTCATTATAAACGGCAAGACGGTGTTATTTAATAAACACATTTAATGTAATAACTTTATTCGGTCCACTTTGCGTAATATAATAACGAAACAGAAACTGACATTAAAAGAAAAAGAACTGTCATAACATACCCCAATCCGACCACTTATTAAGTGCTCTCACGAGAATAGAAAGAAGGTCCATCCGGGTATAATAGTCTCTAGTTGAGAAAAAGCAAATGGAAAAATGAACACAACAAGTGGAGATTAAATACATAAGAAAAACATGATAATAAGACTTCAGGATAGGAATAATAAGGAAAATTTCTAAATAAAATAAAGAGAGAGCACAGAAAAAGGAAATATATATATCCTGGCCAGTCAAAAGACAAATTTTTTAAGAGATTATGCATATGATAGGCAACAAAGAAGAGAGAGAAAAAAACAAGTAAACACAGTCAAACAATAGACGAACAAGTAGACGAATGAAAAGAGAAATGACGCACAAAAGAAAAAGAAAACAGTAAAAAAAGTATGAGAGAGACAATGAAGTCAATGTTTACCCGATTAATGTTAAGAAATTCATCTGATCATTGAGGACGATGAATTATTATTGATACATGGAATGAGCTAGAAACAATGTATCGAGTGGTGGTGGTGAATGGAGACGAAGAATGTGGTTAACGTTGTTGAAGAGTGGTGATAATAGTTGCGGTGTTCTAACAATTAACAAACGATTAATGCGAGATGAGATAAGGTGATAACAAGATAGACAAGTTCATCAACGTTGCCGATATTCGCAGAACTTGTGACGGTGCTGCCGAAGAATTCGGCGGATATGTTGATGGGGAAAGAAAATTAAAAAGATAATAAAATACGTAATAGAATTGCGTTGAGATGTGCGGAGGGACAAGGAAAATAGCAGTGTATTTTAAGTGCAAGTAAGAAATAATTGAAACTACTAGTGAGTAAATGAAATATAGTGAATAATGAGGAAGTCGGAAATTGTGATACATTATAGAAGAAAACAAAGACAGATAGAAAAATAATTACCTCAGTAGAAGTAAAACAAGATTGCCTTAAGGAGAAGAAAATGGAGAGAAAAACACTTTGAAACTATTAATGAGTGGCACATATGTATAAATGTTTGGGATAAAACAATGTTTTTATTTTAGCTATATCTACAATTGTAAGCTTTTCACGTATGAGCAGATAAAAGCGATGTAAAGGGTTTTTCCTCCTCCTGTCTGTTCTGTTTATTTATTAACTAGTTATTCCTTTTTTTTCTTCTTCAAATAAAGCTTATAACAGAACAATGATGGATGAGTAGTGCTATAGTTGACTTATATAAAAGGTTGGAAGGGGGAACGTACGGTAGAGAGAATAGATAAAAATTTGAAATGATTTATGATGGGTCGTTAACATGGTATCTGGTAAAGTAGGTGTGGGTAATAAATATTAGAATCCGGTTGGAAAAGTGAGGAGGCACAGTTTTTCGATAATGTCCTCAATGAGATTCTTGATAATAAAATTAAAACTAAAATTCGTTCCATACAGTATTTACTTTGTAGATCAAAAAGTGATGATGAGTATTTCGCGCAAGCGTTCAAGAGCAAACAATAATAGAAGTGAAGGAGATGGGACAACATCAAAAAAGTTTTTTGTTTCATCATGTAACTACGATTCCACAATCAATCAATTAATTTCTTATTTAGTCTGATGTGGTGACTGAAGGATGACAAGAGTTCATTAGAACTTATAACATCATTCCAAAATCATTAATGATGAATTGAAAAGTAACACAAATATAACATTAAATCTACTGAGAGCACGTTCAGAATTTTAGCAGAATAATAGTAGCGTTTTCAATTTTGGTCTCTGAACATGCTCTAAGTAGATTCTTGTTTATTTAATGTTATATTTGTTGTACTTTTCAATTCATCATTAATGATTTTTTATTTTTCCAATAACATTATCGAGAAATGACGTTATAAGTTCTGATGAACTTTTGTCGTTCCATAGTCATCACATCAGACTAAATAAAAAATTGATTGATTGATTGTGGAATCATAGTTACATGATGAAACAAAAAACTTTTTTGATGTTGTCCCATCTCCTTCACTTCGATCATTGTTTGCTCTTGAACGCTTGCGCGAAATACTCATCATCACTCTTTTATCTACAAAGTAAATACTGAATGGAAAGAAGATATAACGATACTCTATCAGTTTCATAGAAAGAAAAGGAAGACGCTTCCTCGATAATTATGAATGATATTCTAATGGGTGGTCCATAAAGAATGATCCTCTCAGTATTTTGCTTATAACTTGGTTTGGATTTGTATCCGAGACTCAATATTTTTTTCAAAAGATGCGTTGCGAAATACTCTACAAAATTATACCTCAACTTTAATTTCAGAACTTCAATCAAGAAAACTAAGCCAATTAGATGAAAGTCGAAATGTAAACTTTCTAAAATCAAAAATAATTTCTTGTGTTAACATTTTGAAATTAAGAAAAACGAATTAGCCATTTTGTAGCCCTGGCTTCGCTCTATCTTTTAGCTACACTTCAAATTTTTTCACATCAAAAGACACAGCGAAATAATAGTTTTTCTATCGGTTGTCATTAATTTTTTAAATTTTGGGTATAGTAGTGCTTTCAGTAAAGCCCCATAACTCCATCAGAATAAAGGCTTTTGTGGTGGCGTTTGCGGTTTTTTGATCAGAAATGATTGCTTTCCTCTATCTAACTGCAAAATCAAACTTCATCTTTTCCGTTTCTTGATTGAGCACATTGTTGGAAACGAGGAGGTTGTCAACTTTTGATGTATTTTTTTAACTTCGTTCTCGAGCACACCATCTGCTCTAAATAAGCTTTTTTACAGACCATGAGAAAGAGTGAAAGAGAAACACATTTGAAAGTACCAAACATAAACTGAGTTCTCCTTTTTGCTACACTTTTTAGCGGAAATAGTAGCAGAAGAAAAATTCAAGTCGAAAAAAATGTTGAGTTTAGAAAGTTTACGTTTTTTTCGACTTCCATCTAATTGGCTTAGTTTTCTTGATTGAAGTTCTGAAATTCAACTTCAGATATGATTTTGTCGAGTATTTCGCAGCGCACCTTTTAAAAAAAACATTGAGTCTCGGAAACAAATCCAAACCAAGTTATAAGCAAAATACTGAGAGGGTCATTCTTTATTGACCACCCGTTATTAATGAGTTCTTTTACTTTTAGTCGAAATCCTAACTCTAGTAAAAATCTTAGCCATTTCGCAAAAGTATTTTACTAAGGTCTTATCCTTTAAGGTATTGATAAGATAATCTAAGATCTTAGTAAGATTTAATGACTCTACATTCACCCTTTTGTTTTGCTCTCACTCATCTATATAAGGAACACCGAAAATATGAGTGAGTTTACGGTTATTCTTTTTCCAGGCTCTGCTAGTACTTACACTCTCAAAAGCGTCCCGTCCCGTGGGACAGACGGGGTCGGGACATAAAGAAACTTATGGGCTTGGCGCAAGAAAAAAATTTCACGGACTCGGGCTTACGGGGTCGGGACAAGTTGCAGAAAAATGTTGTCCCGTAAGTTTTGTCTTTTGATTGTAATTATACTGCAACTTCAAATATTTAATTCTGGTAATATCGGGTGACCCAGAATAAATGGCCCTCCTCATACTTTGCTTATAATTTTTTTTCTTTTCAATCCTTAGACCTGGTCGTTCATCCAAAAGATGTGCCGTCAAATTCTCTACAAAACTTGATCAAACTTATTTCTATAAAGAATTGAGGAGAAAAATGAAATTCAAAATTTTCAACATGACGAAAGGACCAACTTTCTAACGAGGGAACACCCCCAGGTGCCCCGCTCCGATTTCGTTCATTCATACATCATTCGATAGGGGACCTCGAGTAGGTAAAAAGCCTAAAAGGATTTCGGCCGACGGCTTTTCCTTCGAAACTTACGGA